>DWAN01000573.1:0-22684 GCA_018230445.1 Heliconius hewitsoni | reverse complement strand
CCCCATTTTTTTGTATGAAGTGAACATTCTTCCCTTTGGGTATATGTGTTCTGTGTATGTGACGTAAAGAAGGAGGAGGGCTACAAAATTATCACAATATTCCCGAGCGCGGCTATTTTTTTTTTAAGTTTGAAGGCAATAATTCAAGTATTACGAAAAATATATATCTATAACTTCATACAATTGAACGTAGACAGCTTCGGCATCAGAGGGAAAAAAAGAGTTAGAAACGTCACGAGAGGCATATTCAATCGCACACACCTAATTCTGCCATATCATTATGTAAAATAAATCACTGCTTTCAGTTACGTATGTAAAATGTTGTAGGTTTTTGTAATATAGAGTCAAATATTTCAAACCCATATCTAAAAAAAAAATATCAAGGTAAGTCAACAGTTTACACGTAGGATTTTTTTTTCATTTTACGATTTATATCCGTACGGTATTACGGGTGACGCAGTTACGAATAGATATTAATTCTATAATATTTTTACTATAATGCCTTTTCCAACAGATAGATACATTCAATCATGAACAACTTGTATTCATAATTCTGAGAAAGTGCAGGCACTACGTGGCTGCTTTAGAGGATGTCATCCGCGGTAAGGATGCCCCCGCGCGAGTCTAACCTAGGCTTGCAACCGTAAATAGAGCGATGAATTATTTAAATTTTACATTTTCTCGAAAAGTACACCTCCAAATTAAATGCTATAAAAGTCCAATTTTATCTTCATAAAATTTCCTTGATGATGGAATAACATTCGCTCGTAAATTTCAATGCGCAAATGAAATAAAAAACGGTGAAACATTTTTTATAAATTTTATTATGACTAACTTTTTTCAAATTTGATTATAATAAAAAAAACACATTTTTTTATTATAGTTTGTCACAAAAAGCCTTATTGTAATTTATTTATAAGAAATAAATATAGAGTCTTATGGACTTTTTTTTAGAACTAATAAGTAGAATATTTGCGCGATACAACACATGTAATGACACATATTTAACTATTTCTGCAGCGTACGCGCTTAAAACGATTCGATGGCGTTCATTATTATTGTTATTTCATTATTTAAGGCTAACTGAGACTTACATTGTGATGTTATATAGCCGATGGCATTCTTAGAGTATGTAGCTTTCATACAAAACAAGAAAAAAATAAGTGAGACCAGTAGATCCAGAGATCTTAGCGTTCTTAGCTCTTTATTATACTAGTAAAGATTGTGTTTGAAAAAAAATATTTTTTTATTTTTGACAAAATCTCTTTTGTTTTAATTGTATTAGGCTTTTTTTTATAGAGTAGTTAAAACTGTGATTTCATTTAAAGTGGTGATGATAAAAACACTGTATTCTACTCTCCTTATTCACGATCAAGATAATTGGTACTCCTAATAATTAACGTTCTTAATAAGTAGTATTAGATTCGACTTAAAAATTAATAAATATAAATTTGATCCGAGGTATTCTAGTAAATATGCAATTTATAAAATCTTCATATAAAAATAAAAATTCCGTCTCATTAAAGCTGAATTTACAGTTTGGCGGCGTTTTGTTATAATGCACCTAGATATACATGTAAATATAACATAGTTATTTCACACTTATAGTAGAATATTATAAGCATTCTAGTTGTTTACCAGATCATGTGAAGATTTAGAAGTTAGATAAAATAAATATCTACTAATATTAATAATATTCTATATCAATAATATTTTTTTTGATTATATTATTCCTAATGGCTTGTGTGTATAATTACTAATATAATTATACACACAAGTTGTAATTTTTAAGTGGTGATAAAGATATGTAAAACAATCACACTTAGTTGAAATTTGTTGAATGTAAATAGTCCATATAGTAGAATTATATTACTATTTGTTGTAGTTATATATCATATAAGTATAGGTATTTTAGAAAAAAAATAATAATAGCAGCTATCTAGAAAATTGAGATAGCTACACACCAATTACCTATATATTAACTATATTTATTAAATTATATTGATGAGTAAAAGTATGGCTTTTATTAATGTTTTTTTTTACATTACTGGCTGTTAATATTCGTATCATCGCCCTGTAGAAGTATTACGAAATTTAAATAAGGAATAAATATAATGTCAAATGACCCAATTAGTAATCACCTATATCTTCAAATCCCTTACCGAGTATGGTATGATTTATATTATGTAGTATTTGTCAGTATCGAAAGTGAGTGTTATATTTTTTAAAACAGTAATTTTAACAAAGTTTAGTGCGTTTAAAATATGGCCAACGCTGATTATAGAAAAGATGTAATGGCTGTTCGTCCCAGAAGCGTTTATACAGCACATTCTTATAACCAGGTATAATTGTAATAAATAATTATTAATCTTCAACTATTTTAACAATAATAAAAGCCATTATTGTTCTTTACATAACTTGATTATTTATTTTTAATATTGTTAAATATGTTTCTATTATTTAATAAAATAAGTTTTTAATTGTACACTATCAATACAACGGATCCATTATATTAACACCACAATATATCAAATAACTGCATAGCTACAAATGTTACAGTACTTTATTATGTAATAGGAGGAGTCAAGTTTGTCTACTTTTCAAGATTATAGTAAGTTTTTAGAGGGTGGACTTGGTCAAGCAGAATTAGTGGGAGCATCTGGTTGGCAGCCGCCATGGCGTGCCCCATTACAACGAAAAGCTCCGTTTTATCCTGGTGATGATATATTCCATGCTGATACTTGGAGAGAGCTAGAGGTAAGAAATGTAATATCAAATGGAACTACATTATTCGCTATTATTTTGAAACACGTATTTGGGATTAGGAGTAGGTAGGTACCATGAGATTAGCACTTAATTATTTTTTTGTTATACGTAATAATTTATTCGTAAGTAAACACAATCACAAACTACAAAACAATTATGATTTACAAATTAAAGATTTCCACAAAAAATTAAAAAGCTTCAAAATAATTTTATCACTAACTTGATGCTATTTATAAATGTCTAATCCGTTATTGTTAATGGATTTCATTCGAAGTGGGATGAGAAGCCTAGTTTTTAAAATGGCGGCTCTATGAAAATTAATTGAACGTATAACGTATCTATACGTTGTAAAGATAAAAAAAAATCGATTTTGAGTACAAAGTTAAATTGTTTTATTTTCATCATCTGTATCTTACAATAAAATTAAAAATGTTGACATTCAAAATTTCCATTGGCGTAGGTATATTCGGCTAAAACAGGACTTTTACGATTACTTTTATTTACCTTTAATATTATTATATTATATTGTACATATTTATTGCAATCTCCACTTTCTTTCCAATGATGCTAATGTTATGTCAATTGATATTTATAATAACTTTTATAGATTTAACAGAACGATAGGGTTTTTCTTTTAGTCTTCAGACTTTCAAACTAGATTGTAGGTGAGCACCGGACAGGGAAATAAAAATATGAAAATCATATTTTTGGGTTCTGTTACTTGAAAATACCTCTTTCATTTACATCAAAATGTAGAGATCAAAAATAAGCTGCATTTATAGTTTTATTATGTGTGTATAAGATATTTTTACTTTATATTATACTGACCACCTACAATTTCGTTTGTGTGGATGGTGGACCCTCTGATTGACAATAGATATAAAATTATCTATACCGTTGAGTGGCAATATCGGACACACTGCTTTATTTTACCATTGCGGGGAAAATAAGTCGAGACTATTCTATTTTTAAATCTCAACAATTTTTGTCGAGGCGGCGTTTTTTTATTTCTTATAGTTTAGCTGGACCACTACTTTTCTACATCAGGTGTGGAAGTCTTTGAAATCAAATATAACCTAGATCATACCCAGGCCTAATAACTAAACAACAAAAAAAGTCATTCAAATCTGTCCAGTTGTACCGAAGACGTGCGTGTACAAACAAACGGACAAAATTCTATAAGTGTTTTATTATAAATTTTATATCATATTTTTAATATTTTTATTGTTTTATTATAGGATAGATTTTCATTTACTCCCTCTGGCAACAAGGCAAAGAGCGATGTGGTTCTCTCTGCTGGGTTGCTATATGGGGATAAAATATCCCCAAGTTGTATTATGCCTGGGTTTTGATAAAAATATACTTTTCATGATCAGTTTGTAAATATATTTTTAATATCTGTTAAGAACCGAAGCGAATAGATATTATAGATAATACACTTATTAAAATCGACCAAGAAATTACAAGAGTAATATTTTTTTACTTTATGAGTGATAACAGCGAAACTGCTCCGCGACGTATACAGTATGTGTACTAAGTACAAAGTGAAAGTTGCATTCCATTTAGGAGCTCAGTGTACGAGTCAAGATGTCTGCTCCATCTTCAACTTGCTGTCCTGCTACTTGAGCATGAACTTACACTTTAGGTGTACATTGCGCTGAAACTTCTTGAAGAATATGTGTAGCATTTTTTTTTATTAAAATCTAATTTATGGTAAAAAAGCGTATTTTGTACCTAGCATATGAATCTAGACTTTCTCTCATTATTGATGCTATACTCTCAATAAAATGTTGCTATAAAAAACTAGAATAAGATATTTCAATAATTGTCTATACTAAAATAAACCAGTAAAAAAGTGTCTATAACTAAAGTTTTACAAAAAAAAATATTTAAGATCTGGAACATCTGATAAATAACTAACCATAAGGCTAGTTGAATTATAAGAAGTAACGAAATATAGGCTTGTAATGTAAGAGGTTCTGTTTTTATTTATAGGTATATAAAAAAAGCTGGAATATATGATGAACTATAATATCCCAGTTAAATTTAATACAGAAAGTAGACAAGAGAAATTTTTTTTACAAATTATTTCTTTAATTTTTTTTTTTTTTAAATTATTGATTTTTTTTACTTTAGTGGACTATAATATATTATACATCGTTTGACTATAATTGAGTACGATGGTTAGGTATTGACATCCACTCAGAGAAATAATTATACTATTATTTTTTGTATTTCTCGCCTCTGTAACACGAGGTGTTGAGTGGCTACTCGACACATAGTGACTTTAATTTGGTTAGTAAACGTAGATATGTCTTGTTACTAGATTGACTTTGCCTGCTACTTACTGTAAGTTTGAATCACGACTGTTTGTATAAAGTATGGCAAGTTGCGGGCAGCGACTAGTAAATAATTAAATAAAGCTAGTCACATCTATACAATTTTAATTTGTAGGTAACGGATGGAATAGGAGGTGCTACCTATAATGTTTCCGTGACTCCGCATGGCACCGTTTGTATGCGGTTAAGGGATCGAGTTAAGTTAGTATAATAGCTATTCATAAATCTGTGCAATTTTGTCGCATAACAATAAAAAGTATAAATTTAAAAAAATGGCTCGAGAATTCGGCGGGGAACGGGAGTGTCTTAATGAGAACGGAGTGTCCTGCTATGTACGGGATACATCGCTAAAAAAACAAGTGATGTTTACAATTAAAAATTGATTTTCATTTTGTCGTTATTGTAAAATCTTGGTTCTAGATAATTGTTTTAATATTCATCATTTCAAATATAAGGGTAGACATGACCATCGATGGAGCTGTACGTTTGACTAACGCTAAGAACAATATTATCCTTGCGTTGTCACGGTCTGGTGCATCCGCGGCGCTCATTCATCCCAATGGCCGCGTTTACCAATACGGTTCTCGCGTTGAGATTCAAGCAAGACATCAGCAGGGAAATAATAAGTAAGATGCATGTATATATTTTTCTTTCTATTTTGAGTTTTATTCCACAAACAGGATAAACAGAGAGAAAAGAAGTGTCAATACACTTCGTTCTTCGATAGACATATTAAAAAATATGTGGGCAGTTCTATAAATTAGAGAATTCTACTGGGCTCACCTTGCAGCCCCTTAATTCACCAATGATCGATTTTCGTTTTAGAGTATTAATAAAGTTCAACTCGGATAGTACTTGGTCACTAAATTTCAACACGTTGAAAACCGGGCAAAAAACCTTCAAATTGGCGAATTTGTCCCTTTCCTGTGAGGCAATTTTCTAGAACTTAATGTATAAATCACAATAAAATCATATAAAAATGTAATTAATCAATAATATTTAATTTTTTATTGTTAAAATTAATTTAATTTATATATATCATGACTTTAATATAATTTATATATATCATGATAAAAGACATCAAAAGTTTCACTTCCCTGTGTACCATTTCCTGGTACTTTACGAATACAAATGCAAGTGAATGCGTACTTCTCGAGCCATTGCAACTAGTAATGAAAACTTTTAGCTGTTTTTGCAGCAAGGAGCGTGTGCATTTCCAAATAGGTATCGGAAGTTATAAGCCGCTATAAAAAAAGAAGGAAAAGAAGTGGAAAGAATGTGAATTAGACGATTGTTCATGTATTATTTGTAGAGTTTTATATAAAGTAGATACGACTATCCAATGGGTATTAATAACGGCGTATGTTGCCAGGGTCTGCCTTCTTTTCCAACCTACTCCACTTTGCACAGTCTCAAACATTCTCAGTGGTTATTCCATTGGCCCCCATGTCCTGCATCACGACATCCAACCAGCATTTCCTTGTACGTCCAGGCGTCTGGGAGGTCTCACTCCTGGGGCAGACATAACGAGACACTTCCATCCGACATAGTTCCTAGATATCATCTCAGGTGATGCTCTTGGAGCTTATCCGCTATGTCATGGACCCCAAGTCTACCTCGAATAAATGTATATGCGTAAGCGGCAAGACAAGTATCAACCCATTGAGGTTGGGCGGTATTCTGCGATCAAATACCACACCAGTAACCTCCCGCCATTTGGTCTGGGCAGCGCTTGTCTGGGCTTGGACATCATGATCGATGCCTCCGGATTTGTGCATAACGGATTCAAGGTACCTAAACTTTTCTGACTTAACGGCTCGTTCAGAAACCATATAGATAGTGCTCGAGTCCATTGTTATAATATAAATACTACCTGTTATCTAATTTGTTTTATGTTGTATGTAATTTTAGTAGTTATTGTAATAATCATCAATTGTTGACATTGAGTCGTTAAACGGCTTTTTGGTGCCTCTAATTTTGAATCTTTTTTTTTTGTAACTTATAAAAATAGACACTCGTGTTGAGATTTAAGATCAATTATGTTAAATAGCTTCCAGTTTAATTAATAATTTACCTTTATGATGTTCAAAAAAGTAAAAATGCCCTTTTTATTTCTGAGATAATGAATGTAAGCTCAAATACATCTTTCAGTTTAATTTTCACTGCTCTGTACTTGTTCTCCACTACCCTGTCTCATCGAAAATAATAAATCGCTATAAAATCAGTATTAATCATAATTTCGCCTAGCCCGTTAAATATTGGATATTTTTTAGTAAATTTTTGAACTCTAGTCACTTTTTATACCTATTAATATTAAAAAAAGATTCTCGTTTTAACTAACTATTTAATTCCACTGTTAGTAGAACTACCCACATAGATAGATTTTTATGTTTTGCTCAAACAGGGAAAATCTGTAGTTTAGTCTTATACATACAAAGAATGGGCTTAACAGTACGTAAGGTCTACCTAATTAGTCGACTACCTAATATCTATATATAACATATACTTTTACAAAATATGATATAATTGTTAAATAACCTAAGAATATATTAATATATTTTAGCTTCACGCTATATCCTGCACATAGCGGCGCGATTATAGCGTTTATATACGAATTTCGCAAACTTAATTAAAATACATTCAATTATGCGTGCAACGTAGCTTAATTAAAAGTCAAAGGGCTCGTTTTGTATAATGCAATGAAAAGTGGCAAAAGCCCGTCACTCTTTGTGCTTTGTGAAAACCTTTATATTGCTCTCCGGACATGAGACCTCCACACTCGTCAAAGGATATTTTTTTATTATTTGGCTATACTCGCAGGTTATTACATACAGGTTATACAGTACAAACAATTGGGTTTTAATTAAAAATATTTTGTAAGGTTTTCATATTAATAACGTAGTCGTCATCTGCACTATTTTCTTTTTCAGTAATATTCTTATTTACTCCTTTTTACCAGGTATGCCAAGATGTGGTACAAGGGAGTGTCGTTTACGGCTGAGCAATGCGCATTAGTATACTTGGTGGATGCAGCAGGCACTCGCACTACCACAGACACGTTTCTCGACATGAGTCAAGATTTTACACTAAACGTGTTTTACAAGTAAACAGCTTAATTTTATTGTATAAATAAGATACCTGATACGAATACTATTTATTATATATACCTTCAACTAGGTTCCCTCTGCCTACCCTGCTGTTTGCGGGAATCTTGAACGTAACAAGCTTAAAAAGCGACAAAACGTAAAAAGACGTAAAAAGCGCACAGCGTGAAGCTGCTTTAATTTTATATATACCTAATATTGAGAGATAAGCTCTACTTCTACCTAAAACGATCTACTTTTTCTATTTTCCTATTAGGTCATTAGCGACAGTATAACATATTAACTATTTGTTTTTTTTTTAATAACACACACACACTACTTATAATAATACACAAGATTAAAAATTTTACAAAATTTACATGAATTGCACAATGTTTCTATAAAAACCAAGCATTTAAATAGTTTTATTTGTGAAATAAAATGACTGTTTGAATTGAAACTGCTAAAGCATAGTGTATTGCATACGGTATTTATCGCAGCGCCAGGCGGAAACACTGCGTTTGCATTGTAGAGCGTGTTTGCTCTCACGGTGCGGCGCGCAGACAGTCGATTGTATTCCCTCCTTTATTTAAGCTTCGTATTTTCCTTCTTATATTCACTATTGTTATAATGCAAGAAAAAAAATAGTAAAGAATATATTATTTATTTTATTTAATTTATAATAACTCGATATATGGACTCTATTTTACACACAAAATGAAGCTAAAATATTTACTAAGTAGGTAATTTTTTTATTTCTCAAAGGACTTTTTTCGTTTACAATGAGATTCTAAATCATTGACTAGCGACACCCTCGCGGCTTCGCCCGCCTACCACCTATGGTACTTTTATATAATGATGCATTTGCCAACAGATAGATACATTCAATCATGACAACAACTTTTTCATAATTCTGAGAAAGTGCAAGCATTATGTGGCTGCTTGAGAAGATGTCATCCTCGGCAATGCAGGCGTCAAGCACAGGGGGCGCCCCCTGCGCTATTCGAACCTAGGCTTACGGTCGTAAACCGAGCGTTAAATTATTTTAATTTTACATTTTCTCGAAAAGTATACATCCAAATTACATGTTATCCAAATAAAAGTCCGAAATTCATCTTAATACAATTTACTTGATGATGGTATAAATTTTGCTTGTAAGTTTCAATATCCAAATAAACAACGGTAAAGATACTTACACAAAGTGCCTTATTGTGACTTATTTATGAGAGGTAGATAGAGTCGCGGGCTTTTTTTTAGAATAAAAAAAAATTGAATATTTTAGAAATTACTGACATACATTTCACTATTTTTGCACGAACGCTATTAAAGCAATTCGATGACATTTTTACATGGTAAAAAAGTTTATAAAAAAATGTTATTCCACACTTTGGAAAGAAAAATACTTATTTTAGATACGTTCAAAATTATATAAGATTTCTAAACAATTAGATGACATATATTATTATTGTTACTTCGTTATTTAAGACTAATTAAGATTTACACCGTAGTTTTATATATCGACTATCAATTGAAATATTGAATATTTTAATTTCTTCGCTTCTCTGGTATTCTCTGGTATCCGCCACTCAACACGCAGTACCTCCAGAATTCAGCGGAAAACGGGGAACACTCCGTTCCCCATTTTCCCTTAAATTTTTCATTAGAAATTTAAAGTGAACAACTACTTCTGAGCTAGTTAGCAACCTACGATGTATTAGATGTTCTTGTTGGCTTTTCTTATTATAAGAAACACGAAAAGATCAATTAACTTTAAAAAAAATATTCGTAATGAAAAATGTTGATGCATTTTTAGTGAATCTCGCCATGGACCGTCATATGTAAACGAAGCATTATCTCTCCTCCAAGCGGTGCAGTACTGGCTCACTGACGACGGTATAGACAACTGGATCATAAACAACGTTAGAGTTAGCCAGACTGCGGATGGACTTGTAAGGTAATAATTTCCTTACATGAAAACCATTTAGAATTACTATCACTTTAATGAAATATAATTGAGGTCGTCGTATCGCAGTGGTACAGCGTCTGTCTATAAACACAATGGCTTTGTGATCGCTCCCCACTCGGGGGAGCGAATTATCTTCATTTCATAAATTAAAAAAATCTCAATAAATAAAATAAAGAAATCTGGGCTTTTTACTTAATAGCCTAATATTTAACTTTATAACAACACTAGCATTGTAGGAACATTTATTTTTTACAAATACCTAATACCCATAACTAGGTTTCTTCTTCGTCGAATACTTTTCCGAAAGATAAGATATAATCAAGCGTTTATCTTGCGTTATTTAAATGCAAAGGTTTCACTTTGAGCTACTGACATTGAGAGTTGTTGCTGAGGGGACGCAGAAGTTACATGGGGCCCGTCCCCTACACTATATGACCTCACTACACAGCACTCTATATTACAGAGCATTGGATACAAGAAGAAGAATTACCAATAGGGGAAAGCGGGGCCAATAGTTCCTATTTTTAATTATCGAGCAGTTTCTATAAATTCATTTTATTTCACTCTTATGTATTTTCGACTACCTACTCTACAAGTAGATTTTTAATTAACTTTATTTTTTTTGTGCTAACTTGGTCTTAGTATCTATACATGTGATCTATACAAAAGCAACTTACACTTGTAACGACTACCAAACATAAGTAGCTTCTGGCCCTGTTCTCCCTCTACCCTAGAAGTTAAGATGAAAAATTGCAAATAATATTAAGTGGATAATTAAAATTTTTCAAAATTTTTTATTATGAACTGAAAACAATACCTATAAAATTGTAAAATATAATTAAATTGTAAAATATAACTAAATTGTAAGTAAAATGAAATTGCTTTGTTTCATATTGAACATTGATAATTTTGCGGAATAGTTTTTAAAGTTTAAAAATGCCGTGGTATTTTACTGACGTTTGTATTATCCATTCTTACATTATATTTCTATGTTTACTTAATCTCAAGGCTGAGTTTGGTTTCATTCTAAATGAAATCTAGAATAGTAATTCTACAAAATAATATTTTAAATAATAATATTGTAATAATTACAAGATAAAGAGCAATAAAATCAACTAAATTTTGTCAATATACGATATAAAAGACTTTTTCTTAATAATATTTTTTATATAAATTATATATAATTAGAGCGTTTTTAAAATAACTATTTTCATATTGTTTAATTGGTTTTTGCTATGTAGAGTGCATCGCTGCAGCCATAAGTACCAGTTACGTACAAGCCCAAGCAATGGCTCTGCATCTATAACAAGTCCCTTCTTGCACTGTACAGCTTCCCTGGGGCAGACACAACATTTGTTTGTAAGGTAAGCACTGGATACTTATAAGATAACACAAAAAAGTGGATACACCTACCTATCCTATATATGTCTAATATATTATAGTTTTGATTAATTTATAAAAAAAATTTATCATCGCTTGAATAATTCCGAACACACTAGATGTAAATAGGAATATTATTGTTATACGTGTTGTTTGTATAATTTTAAATAAGTTGACATTAACGTATCAATAATGTAAACCAATAAATCGTTAATTGATACCTACCTGGTAACCTTTTTTTATCCCACACAATTGTCAAGTTGACGAAGAGAAGCCAAGGGTAAGACATTCAGTTGTCTATGCAGCGGCAAATTTTTGAGACATTGCATGTTTAATGGAGGAACTCGGGGTGTTGGGTTTGTTACAAGAGAGAAAAGTGACAATAATTATTTCCTACGAATTGGAATCAAACCCAAAATCTTGCGTTTACGGTCAAATCTTGAGCATCTATGATGATGGCCATGTATTGATACTATTTCGCTTAGGGTAGTTTAGTTTATTCGGCTTTATATTCTACAAAATAAAGTAATATGCATCACAGGCGTGGAGAAAGACGTATGCACTTTGACGGCAACTCCTTCATTGTCCGCAACGCCGGCCATTCCGCCGGCTTTGACGACAAGAATCAACTAAAAGTCTATTGAAAATATCATCATATTATTGAATTTTACACATTAATCTTTAATCACTATAGTATTAATTCCATGATGTTGTACAGGACTCTACCTACAATAGCTCTCAGCAACGAACAGAGTTGTATAATTTAATTAAATTTCACTTTTGTGTATTTCTGACTACCTGCCTACTCTACACGTTGATTGTTCTGTAAAACTAACGAAACATATTTTTTTTGGTTTCTTAATTGCTGATTGTTACGAAACGAGTGTTTTTGTCGGTGATTGTATTTACCATGACTGAATTTATGAGGGGGTATTTGTAAAAAGTCAACTCATAAGCAATATAAGATTTAAACAGTTTTGCAGATCGATCCTGAGGGAAGTGAAATATTAATCCGCAATTTATTTCGTCCTATACCACCATTACCCTTTACTACTTGTTGAATATTATTATACTAAATGTATTAAATAGCTTTTTACTGCCATGTCTTGTCCCATAGTAAATAAGACTACAGTTGCGTTATGAGTGTTATATAAAATCAATGATCGACCACGGGTTGATTAATTTAATGATTTATTATAATTCTTAGTTCATTTTATAATTTCGAGACTTTGAGGAAACATTCAACAGTGAAAAATTATTAAAAATAAACATTTAAGCCATCTCTTTATATTCTGCACGTCGGTAAGTGTGCCCATCGTTAGTGATAAGTTTGGGCATGACTTCTCAACACACCTAGCTAGTTGTTTTATACCTATCCACTTCATGGCAGTAAAGAAACAGGATATTACGAAAGAATATCAATGTATTAGGGTGTTGCGTTATTTTCATTATATAACTTAAATTAGAAATGTGAGAATATGGACTCAAACTGCTATAAAATAAATATCTACGCAATAAACTACTTTATCTAAAATAGCCTTTTATTTATATCATAAGCATTCAATACCTCTAACGCTTGCAATGATTCGTCTCGTCTATAGGGGCAAGTAGTTACTGATATAAAATGCAAATAGTATAATAATTCTTTATTTTTGGATATGTCGCTTATTGAGGCCAGTCGTGGCCCAGGGGCACAAAGTGTGACTGTAAACACGACAAGTTGTGGGTTCGATTCCCACTCGAGAGAATGAAATATTTGCTTAAATTTATATTTCTATTTTCTTCGCTCTGGTGTCTAAGCATAGCGCGGCATTGAGATCCGCCACTCAACACGCAATGCCCCCAAAATTCGGAGGAAAATGGGGAAGGGAGTGTCTAAACATTAATTTCCTTCTGTCTCGTAAAGCTGTTATTGTAATGACGATGAATAATTCTTGACGCAATTTATCATGAAAATATCCAATATTATATTCTTGAAATTTTAATTCTGTGATCCTGACACCATTGTGGCGCAGTCGAATAATATATGTACTTTGAGATTTCCTCGATCTGGTACGACAAACGTAGCTTAAAATGCAAAGTCTCGTTTAAGCTCGCTTAGCGTCGGACAAAAGTCTTCAAGAAACCCAGAAGACCGTGAACGGTGGCCCACACGGAAAGAGACGTTTTGTACTGAGGTCTTGTAATTATTTGGGAGAGTGAGTGGGTTTCCAATGTTTTTAGTGGTTAATATCATCAATATCAGGTTTTTATCCATGAGCCCCACTCTACTGTATCGTTCGCTCTTAAAGTACTTTTACTTTGCGCATGAGCAGTCTGATTAAAATTAATGAGTAAAAAAAATAAATTTCCCAATGTGAAAAGCTTCCCGCCTATCTAGTAGTGTTAATTAATTTCTTCGACGACTCATTCATTCGGCAGCCCTACTGTTAGAAAAAAATCATTAAGTTGTCAGTGATATCTTCAGGTAATGAAAAAAATTTTGAATACTTATCGATGATGTCTTTTCTGATATTTTTTGTGGTTCTACAAGCCAAAAGGCAAAAGAGTGTTCTATTTTTTGTGTTGTGTGATGTCAAACGAACAATTGACAATTAAAAAAAAAAATCCTCCACCAAAAAAGTTTAATATCTGGAGAAGCTAGTTTTGTTTGATTGCTCAGGTTGACCATCCAAGCGTATGAAGCTTTCAGCGACAATTTCTGGAAACCTATTGAATTCTTACCGTCTTACAAATTAACCAGTTTCATTATTTTAGCCCAACTAAAATAACTAACTATATCGTATAAATGCGGGAGAGAGACATATTAGAGTGAGTTGGTTTGTAGAGGACATTGCGTCATTCTCATTTCATATCATAAACAAAATAATCTTATAGAAAATTTATTGTTATTTACCTAGTAGTATACTATAGGAGTATAGTATGAAAGTCTGGTAGAGGCTTCCAAGCTGCGGTTGCATGAGCGTGTATCGATTGGCGCGGCCGCAAAACGCCGGTGGCGCCGCGCGTGACGGCTGACGGCAGCTGTCAAAGCTGCGTGACGTAACGGCTAGGGCGGCGCAGTGCGCACGCCGCACACACGGCCGCCGCCAGCCGGTCGCTGCAGTACGTCCGTGTTGCTGCTCTAGCGTGCCGGTGCACCGTGCAGCACTGGTGGAGTATACCAGAACCGCGTGTAGCCCGCCGCCCGCCGCCCGGCCGGCGAGCGCCCGTAGTGCACCCGCCACGGTATTGATCGCATCCCGTCGGCTCTTTCAATGTTTATAAACAGCCGGCCGCATCTATTCTGTCTCTCTGGTTTTTGATACGTTTGCGAATTGCCGACGTTCGGGAAGCTGGTCCTGTATACCTGCGGGACTCCCCTTCTTTTGGATCCTGTGCACGTATGTATGCACACCTTTACGGACTATGTATTTGCTAAGCAAGCATCATTAAACTGACAACATCAATACATTAATATGATTACTGTGTTATATTTAGAAATAATACCCAAAGAGGTTTTTACAGCCTTCTAGTAAATAGAAGTTTCCTATATTCCTATATACTGTGTGAGTCTTGCAAATATTTAATTCGTATATATTTTAACTTCAGTAATGAGAAAATGTTAAATTTCTTTTCTCATCTGATATTTTATAACAGAGCAAACGCAAACCATCGGCTTTGGTGTCTAATATATGTAGAGTTTACTTATTAGCTGCATCGGCAGAACCTGCAGTGAATTACGCAAGTTATCACCTAGTTTCAATCTAGGTACATATTATGTTTATGTTTAAATCGAATTTGTCTATCAACTATATAAGTATACGTACGTTTAGGTACGTCGAATTGTTGTGTTTTTTTTTATTTTAGCTTCTCGCTGTATCCCGCACACAGCAGGTTAGACAAAGTCAACCCAAAAGCCCGAAGTTCAGACATCTTATTAAAACACTTCTGATCGCGATTTTCGCAATGGCGCAACTCAACGCCGTTCTAATTTATATTTAATTTTATGAATGCTTTGTGAATTAATGTTCGGAAGAAATCACGTTGAGTAGAAATATCTATTTATATCTGTTAGAAGAATAAACAAATAACATTAGCAACGGCTATTAAAACAAAAACTGATAAGGATGTACAAAACAAGATATTGTCATCTTGAAATTAATACAGATTATTAACAGATCGCGAACACTATATCGTTGGTGACATTATGTTAAATTGTCAACAACATCAAAGTAGCATTAATGACATTGTATCGATGTTGCGGAATTCCATGCTGAACAAATAGTAGGTGCGATGGTACAAGACAGGAAATGTACATTTTCCTACGCTGTAATGTTTAAGACAGTAGACTAGTTAAACGTGGGCATCCTGTTTTTGTTTAACGTCTCAGTCGAACACTGTAGAGCTAAAAATCGACTCGGGTTATTTTTTTTGTAATCGATGAATCAATCAATGAATATTGTTATCATAACAAACATTGTCATAAAACATTCACTAAATATTTTTATAGGTTTTTCGCTTTTGTTTGTTTGATTAATAAAACGCAATTGAAATTCTACGGTACATAGATAGTAGGTACTTGTTGAGTGTAAGTAGATCGTCGACACGAATATTATACGATTTCAGGGCTTCTTTAATTATAAACTTTTTTAAAATAATAAGGTTACTAATCAATCTGATCTACTAACTGTGTAGTGTTGTGATACTTTCGTATATGGGTAAATATGTCTATTTATGTAATGACGCCAATGGCACTGTTGGGAAACATCTAATTTTGACACAAAAGATACAAATTCCAGAAATGATATGTGAATTTTGATAAACGAATCTGAACAAAATATGATGGATATTGTTTATTTCGAGAAATTGTAGTCAAGTAAATTTCCTTTATCCCTTATAAAAGGAGAGAAGATGCATCATACATTAATATGACGAGGTGCACTCTAGTTTCCTCATTTAATGCATATGATTTGTAAAAAAAAATATATGATAATTTACTTTAAAGTAATTTATCACGTTTGTATATGCTTTATCAATAAAATTAATCTTTAAACATCAATGGAGTTTTATATATAATGATGTTTAATAATACTGATTCTAAAACGATTGGATTTGTTGAGAATAAATAGAATTTTCATTGATTTTTAATAATAATATACATAACCTTGTAAAAACCACAAGGTCAGTTTTTTATTGTGTCATCATACCTACCTTCTAATAGCCATAAACGACGCGTAAACACTATTTCTGTAATTTATGGAATGATCTTTGGATAATAATAGTTGCCGATACGATATTTATTTAAAAATGATTTTAGAAAAAAAGTTTTTATCTCTGATACAATTAAAATGGCATTCTTCATTCATCTTTAAGGTGTTTGTACAAATTGGACATGTAAAATTATAATAAAACATATTGCGTTTATATAATCTTTCTTGTGGGCCACAGTGTGTTGAACGAGTGACGTATGTTATTCTTTCAAAGAGCTGAGTTCTTCTGAACTTTAAACATTTGCAAATAATCTTGTTTTTCTATTTACATTTTATTATTATGCGGAGCGGCGGTCAAGCGGTATTGAGAATATTAGTGACACCTACTTTTTACACTAGCGTTCTGTTGTAAGCGTGGTGGAATATTATTACCAGCTATTAATATTATAACATCTACTGCGGGTTGACAGATTCCTTGATAGATAAGAAGTAAACTTAAATATTTCGACTTGAATTCAAAATATTATTCTATGACTATAACAAATTGTAATTATTTTTATTATTATTTTTATAAAAGTACTTGTATATTTTAAATTAAATATTATAAAACTATTATTTTAAAATACAGTTGAAAATAAGTGTTTTGTACACGTGTGAATATAATTACATATTCATAAAGTTAAAAAAATATTAAATTTTTGGTATATATAAAAATAAAGATTTATGATTTGTCATGGCGTCTAAATTATTTTTAAGTCAGCTTTACGCTGTATCCCGCACACAGCAGGATAGGCAGAGGGAGGAGATGAAATATTTACTTAAATTTATATTTTCATTTTTTCGTTCCGGTGTCGAGGACAATCGCGGCGTTGAGTTCTGCCACTCAACTAATGCCTCCAGAATTCAGCAGAAAGGGTGGATCGGAGTGTCTTAACACTAGGCTCCCCCTGCCTATCCTGCTGTGTGCGAGATACAGTGTGAAGCTGATTTTGATTATTATCAGCAACTTATACCTAAAGTATATGAAAAAATCAGGCACATGGAGTTAATGTGATATGGAACTAGAACCTAAAATTGTGTTTATCGCTAGGATAGTAAGCAGTTACAATTTAGGCCTTCTTTCGATGCTAAATACAAAGTCATAAAGTCCAAGCAAACGCATCGCTGACAACCTCTTGTTTAAATAAAACGTTGAGATTTTGTTAAAATTATAAATAAATTAAAATATATCAATAATCTTAAGAAAATTCGTATAAGATGACTAATTTATAAATATTCCTCACGTAATTGAGCATTTAGCTGTTGATTTATTTATTTCTATTCTCTATGACGTCTATGCGAATTGAGCTCTATTTAATTAGGCAATATAAATAAGATTTTGCGCAAAATAAAAAGAAATAAATCTTTAAATAAAATGGTATTTTTATTTAAAGATTTTTTGCACCATATACATAATACCAATAAATATATTTATTGATCTTCTAATAAATCTATTTATTCTATAGACATTGATACAAGACTTGCTCACGATTTTTGAATACTTTTGCACGCTTTGTGTATCAAAGATATTAAACATTTATTGCATAAAATATGTTTTCAGAGGTTGAATTTTACAGTTCAAATCTAAGAAATCATTTCTAAATTGGAATTGATCGTTTCGTTGGATTGGAAAGTTGCTTTACGGAGTTGACGAGAAGAATCTAAAGCTTTGTTACTATACATAATAGATTAGGCACGACTTTTAAGATGTTCTTTGACGTTTCTAGAACAGTTATTCTTGTCTTTTCAAAGAGTAACTATTAAGATTTCGTTTTAACGATAGGAATACAGTTATATTTCTTATAATATTTGTGTACTTGGAAAATAATATTTGTAGTGGCTACGTTTTTGTTACGCAATACAGTATGTAACGGCGTTTAATGCCCAGTCATCCCAAAGTATAATTAGATCACGCTAGAAATGCATAATATCGCGTCCTTGTGGATGATGTCACTCTGACAAACACAACAAAGAGTGTATGTCCGACAATAGGGTGCCCGTCCCACGTCATATAGGTGCGCCAAATTCTTCCAGCTTTTAAATAATATCATGATCAGCTCAATGGTGGACTCTACATAAATCACAACAGATTAGTACAACAAAAAAAACTACTTCAAATGACCAATGACATACTAACACACTCTACCATGTCGTTGATGAAAAAGTAGCAACATTAAAAAAAAATATAGTAGTAACATTGACCATGTAAGTGTACGAGCTAGGAACAATTGTATGGCGCATACCGACACGCAAGCAATCCTAGATTCTATTATATTTACAAACGGTTATTAACCATTTTAAATGAGAATTCTTATATTGAAGTTGAAAATGTAAACATCAGTACAACGGCTTGATAAATCGATATCTGAGAAGCATTCGTGGTGAAAGAGTGCACTTGTAAGATTTAAAATGTATTATATGTTTAGTATAAAGTAAAACAGATACCTTTGTTTACGCGTCTCTTTATTAAATATTAACTATCTGAATATATGGTTAAATATAATAGAAGTAAAAAGTGTTTGTAACCTAAAAAAATTCAAAGATAAGCTTTAGAATTTAGATAGTTTTATGTAGTCATTACGGTGTAAACAAGTGTAAACGACATAAAACTCAAGATCAATACATTCTCACTGTTGATATTAAATTAACATAGGTATAACATATTTGGTCTCTAACATTTTTAAAGTGTTATTCCCCACTTGGGATACTTTATACTTACAAATCTATCAAAATAATACAATCTATCAATTTAACTTTAATTTTTTTAAGATTTAGTATACACAAATATAACTGGTCAAATGCGAATCGGACTCGCCTACCGAGAGTTCCACGCCGGTTTTTAGGATGGTAGTTCAACGGGAAGTACAACAAGGGAAAGTAGATCAAGGGGAAGTATAAAAAAAGGGGAAGTAGATCAACGAGAAGTATAAAAGTTGAGAAACATAAGTTTACGAGCGTATGCACTCATTTTCTATAAGTTTGTAATGCATTTTTTAACGAAATACCTATAAATTTTCACTTATCGATTTTTTTTCTTTATTTATATTGTAAGTTTTCACTCTGTGCCTAATTTTATAACTGTAGGTTCACGGGAAGTAGCCTTTAGATTTTGATTACGCGATGAATCTAATGCAAAATGCTGCAAAATCGATGAATAAATGCTCGATCTTTTGATTGCGTTAAGTTAGGAGCCTGATTTTTTTCTGTGCTCCACGGGGTAAGAATATATGATATTATTTCCAGCTTGATACCTCTACGCGATCTCATGATAAGTGGGAAGTACGGAACCCTAAAAATGAAACACCCTCCTGATTTTGATTTGGAGGTTTAATTGGAGAAGGTTTAGAGATTTTCTGAAAAAAAAAACATTATTTTATATTCACATTCAAGTCCATGAGTTTTATCTCTTTACGTATCGTAGTTTTATAACCGTCCTAAGTCTCTATAAAAAAAGTAACAACTTGCTTATTTACCGCACAATTCTGTTTGTATTACAAATATTAGGTACGGTCTTGTCCATCTGAAACGTAACTGATTCGACGATGATAACTTATGAATATAATATTATATGTCTGTCTCTTCATAGAACATCGTTGAGTTTTTTATACATAGGTAAATGCAATCCCAATTTAACTAAGAAAAAAAATCGTATTTAAAATTAATTAAGTTTGATACATGAAAAAAAACTATTTTGCGATTATTTATTTGTACGTGTTGTTAACACGCAATCTCATTGCAATCTTAAAAAAAAGTTGGAAGCTTTTAATCGTAACAATGAAACTACATTAACCCAAATAGATATATCATTAGAAGACGAATAATAATAATATTCATCAGACACGACACATTAACTTATAAAAAAATAAACTCTTCAGATCCAACCACAAACTAAAGTTACTTGACTGAAATCATCAATTCACTAGCTTGAACAAATTTTTCATAAATTGACAAACATATAACAAATCTTGCTTTAGTCCGAATTAAAACATCGCTTCAGTCTAGATAGGTATGTATGAAAATATTTTTTTTCATATCAGTCGTGGAACAGGTGCACAAAGCGTGACTGTAAAACCGACTGGTTGTGGGTTCGATCCCACTCGAGGAAATTAAATATTTACTTAAATTTATATTTCCGTTTCCTCGCTCTGGATTCAAAGCAAAGCGCGGCGTTGATTTCCGCCACTCACCACCCAATGCCTCAAGAATTCGGCGGAAAATGGGCAACTAAGTGTCTTAACACCAGGTTCTCACTTCCTAACCTGCCGTGTGCGAGATACAACGTGAAGCTGATAATAAAAAGCTTATTTTTAGATCCCCGCGTTAAGGTATTCCATTCTATATTACGTCCATTTTAATAATAATGCAGAACTTCAGTATTATGAAAAAAAACCACACTGAGAAATTACGCTTATCAATTTATATTTCCCCATTTTGGTAAGGAAGAAGAAGTGGCGTTCGATATAATATGGTTCGTTCGATATAAAAGAACAATAAGAATATTTTTGTTCTTCTTTGACTCAGTATGTATCGCGTGGAAGCGACTAGGTAGAGTTATAAACTTTCACATTAAAAACAAATCTATAATTTTACAAAATAACAACGACAACATCTGTTTGATTTTTGCTCACGATCTCGAGTCGCCATTATGTCTTCAGTTAGAAAATCTTAACTTATACTGTACTAATACCTCACTTATATTTTCGCCGTAATGTACGTATATATTACGACTTTAGAGTATTTAAAACACATACAATACTATTGTGGGCATATTCTAAAATACTTTTGGTTTAAAGGAACTTACAAACTGTGTAAGCCATTCTAGCCTTTCTCTTATATATTTTCTTACTAGATTATGATAATCTAGTAAGAAAATATAGTATAGAGGTAATTGTAAAAATATACTTCTGGGATACTATTTGTTTTAAATTAACGGTTTATTTATGTAAGTGAATGCAGTTCTGCATATAAGTTAAGCTTATCGAAACGGAACAGTTGCCATCTTTCCCACGTCTATGAGAGAAGTGAACTGAGTCGTGTTGAAATTATAGCGTAGATTATAAAGTGTCAGATTGCAATCTTCTTTGTTAAATTAGAACTTTAACAATTTTTTTAATACCTATCGCTTAAACGTATTTTTAGCTAACGTATTGATAGCTAGTATAAAATTCATATATTAGAAATAACTAAGTATATAATAGATAATAACATATGTGCTGGGTGAGTAAGGTCACTAATTCGATTATCGCTGAGCACAAACTATTAAACAAACTTTTAAGGCCAGTCGTAGCGCGGGGTACAAAGTGTGACTGTGAAATCGACTGGTTGTGAGTTCGATCCCCCTTTGAGGATATGAAATATTTATTTACAGTTATATTTTCATTTTTTCGTTCTGGTGTCGAGGCAAGGCGTTGAGTTCCGCTATTAAGCACGCAATGCCTCCAGAACTCAGCAGAAAGTGGGGAACGGAGTGTCTTAACACTAGGTTCCCTATGCCTACCCTTTTGTGTGCGGGATACAGAGTGAAGCTAAAAAAAAATTAAAGTTAACCGAACATGGGTCAATATGGTTATATTATGTCGACCTCTACTCAGGAAAGGTTTATGGAAATTTTGATTTGTTGTGGGAATTGTTTTGTTATCACTTCTTGCCAATTTCATAATTACAAGTCCACGGGAGCACTCTATAACTTTCGATTATCGGCGAATTTCATACTATATCCAGCAAACACGACGCATAAACGCTCGTATCTTTTGATTGCGTTGACTTAGAAGCTTAACTTTTTCTGTGCCCTTAAAATTAAACCTTGTCCTTAGGCTTTTGAATTCGTATTCGAATATATTACCTACCTACTAATCTTAATATATTATATATATATATATATATATATACATATATATATATATACATATATATATATAT
>DWAN01000572.1:0-22725 GCA_018230445.1 Heliconius hewitsoni | reverse complement strand
GATCGAACCCACAACCAGTCGATTTACAGTCACACTTTGTGCCGCTGCGCCACGACCGGCCTCAATTAAAATATTAGTATAACTCTTTATAATATTAGTATAAATAGTAAAGATAAATAAACACAATACTAAGTAAAATGGTTTTAGACATAAGTTGCTATATCTGCATAGTATCCGCAGCATCACAGATCATCAGAGCAGTTTTTGCTTGAGACACGCCGCCTCACTTGACAGAGTGCCAACGATAACCAGCTAGGGAGGACTGTTAGCACTTTGCAAAACTAACACTAGAAACTGTCAAGTGAGAGTCGAACTAGTCCACCGAAGGTTCCGGCCAATTTCATTTTTGTAGGCCAACAGAATGTATAATTTATATAAGTTAACAAACTTATGTTTGCATGGTGTATGCACTCATTATATGAATTAGAAAATGAAATGGTTTTTTAGGGTTTTTTTCTATAATTTACAATTTTTGTTTTTTCCTTTATTTGTTCTCACTTTCCAATTTTCAAAATTATACGTCCACGGAAAATACCCTAATAGATCATAATTAGGCGGCGTACTTTGTACAAAATTCTGCAAAAACGATTTTCTTTTGATTTGGTTGACTTAAAAGCAAAATATTTTCTGTGCTCTAAGGGTCAGGAAACTGGACCTTAAATATTATTTAAATCTTAAAAAATCCTAGTGATCTTGAGAAAATTGACCTAGGAGAAGTAAAGCGACTCTAGGAAAGAATTTCCTAAAATTCCAACGGAACGGGAAAACGGAGTGGGATTTGCCATTTGACGTCTTAAAGTTCATACAAATAAAGTCACGGGCTACGATCAGTTCTATATTATAAGCCTTTGGGGAACCTAAATATCATACTAGTCACATTGACCTGTCTCCAAGAGCATTGTCACCGAGCGCCCTTTAGACGAGGTCACTCACCAAAACTGCCAGAGTATATGAAGTACGCTCAATTTCTGTTAATTATATATTAATAAAGATTTTTGGGTGATTTTACGGCGGTTGTGGATACGATTTCCAATCGGAGTAATGAGTTATTTTCATTTTCTCGCTCTGGTAACAAGACAAGTTCGTGGGGAACGGAGTGTCTTAACGTTAGGTTCCTTCTGCCTGCCCCGTTAAACGCAGAATACAATACGTATTCTCTTTTATTATTATACAT
Source organism: Heliconius hewitsoni (assembly GCA_018230445.1). NCBI lineage: Eukaryota > Metazoa > Arthropoda > Insecta > Lepidoptera > Nymphalidae > Heliconius > Heliconius hewitsoni. Next base: position 21,551 of record DWAN01000572.1, on the reverse strand, counting down.
AGTATAAATAAATAAGCTTATCAACAGCAACCCCACAAGTGTCAGGCCCGCGAAAAGACAAAGGCGCACTGAGGTGGTGTGACGTCACACATTGCATCACCCGCCTCCAGTCGATAAGTTGAGATTGAGAAAGGTCTGCTTTATGACCGCTGGCACTTCACCAAGCAGGCTGTAGATAGGTAAGGTAGATTTTTTGTTTTGTTTTTTAGCTTCACACTGTATCCCTCATATAGCTGGGTAGGCAAAGGGAACCTGGTTATAAGACATTCCGTATCCCACCATTCCACTGAATTCTCGAGACATTGCGTGTCGAGTATCAGTACGAGGAAATAAAAATAATAAATAACTCCGCGTGGAAATCGAACCCACAACCGTCGCGCTTACAGTCACACGCTGGTAGATAATCTGTATTTTGAAGAGCGAGGAAATAAAAATAATTCATTTTCATCTCCTCAAACACAGACAAAACTACTTTGTTACTATATTTTACAAGCGGAGTGCACTGCACTTTACACGCCCAACATGCATATCTACACGTATTTGCTCAAGTTATCTTAGTATCTTTGAGTATCTTCTTGTTAAGTAATTCTATGTCAAATATAGACACCGTTATTACCGAGAACTTGGGTATCTTGCATAAGATCATGGATTCAAATCGTTTAAAGGGTTTTATTTTAATTTAACTTGACGATGTATCCCACACAGGGCAGGCAAAGGGAACCTGGTGCAAAGTGAACACTCAGTCCACCACGTTCCACCCAGTGTACGAAAATTACGTTTTTAGTGACCGAAGTCAACATCCCATTGTCATGAAAATAATTCATTGCTCTGAGTGGAAATCGAATCAACAACTGTCGCATTTATAGACAAACGTTATACCGCTGCGCCACGGCCCAACTATTAGTTAGTCTGGTAAAAAATGACATAAAACATTTACTATGTTTTAAAGACCAATTTGAGCCTTATATAAATAAAAAAAAACTAATCAAAGATACAAATTTACATACATAAATTTCCTTAATTTAATTAATGAAATCGAACCCACAACTAGCAATATATCAATAAAAAAGTCTAACAACTACGCAACAATATCTATGTACCTACTCATAAGTACTAAAAGTAGGCTATTGCGTTGTACCGACATCCGATACAACACTGAGGCCCTCGAGGGACCTGCTCTCATTAGTCTATACAGATATTATAAAGCTAAATAATTTGTTTGATTGAACACGCTTATCTTAGGAACTACTGGTACGAAAATATTTTTTGTATATATATATATATATATATATATATATATATACTATACTTATATTAAATGACGTCAATGGTTTCAAGTACCTGTGGTCAGAGTTAATTCCCAAAGTTGGAGTGTGTCATGTGTCATGGAACAACGACTAGTTTTTTCCATTTGACCACGCGGACAAAGCTGCAAGCCAACGCTAGTATATACATGTATATATACAAATAAATGTTAACACCTTGTATTAGATTAGAACTCGCTACCTTTGCTCAAGCACTATGACGTACTTACATACATACAATAGGTTTATATTATTAAAAGAAACCTACAGTTTTTTTGTTTCCCTGACCAACGACCGCGAGGCAGGCGTCAGGCAACATTGAACCGGCCCGAGGACGTTGCCTTATTATACTGCCTCTTACTATATAAATGAAAACTTTTAATCTTTTTTATAGCTTCACGCTGTATCCCGCATATAACGGGGTAGACCTAGAGAGGGAACCTAGTTTCAAGACAGTCTGTTGCAGTATCAACCGTCGCGTTAACAGTGGCAACGGCTTCGTGAAACTAATACGATATCGATATAGTGTATACTGTTTACGATTATACCTAAGACGTCGTGTCGCAGTGGATTTGTAGGTTTTTAATTGAGGATGATTTTACCATTATTTAATTAATTAAAGTCGTGGCGCAGGGGCACAAAGAAGTGACTGTAACGCGACGGTTGTGCATTCGATCCCCACTCGAGGGAATAAATGATTAATTATTAATATTTTAATTTCTTCGCTCTGGCACCAATTCAAGAACCCGGCGGAAAGTGCGGGACGGAGTGCCTTAACACTAGGTTGCCTCTGCCTACCATGCCCCAGATAAACAATGAAATACGGTTGAAGTTAGAAGAAAGAAATTCTGTAAAATTTTGATAAGCTAATTAGTCGTCACAAAACAAGGTGTGGCGTTCAACTCCGCCACTCTCACACGCAACACCTGCAACTATAGTAGAAAGCTGAAAACCGAGTGCCTTAACACAATCCAGGGATATGTAGAGCGTGAATCTACATTATGTCCTAAATCATGTATTACTAATTGAACTCATTACTATTAAAGAGGTCGAAGCCGCCATTATATTGTACCAATGGGACAGTCATTTGATGACGCTATACAATATTCATAAACACTGTGATAACGCGCAGTTAATGTACGTGAAACTTTTTTTTAGAAGCTGGCAAAAGAAAGCTGCGATTCCCACCTTCTCTGTTAAGTGGCAGAACTAAACGCCGCGCTTTGTCTTGTTTCCAAAGCTAGGAAATAAAAATAATTAATTACGCCGAGGCCATGCCCACAACCAACATTCCAAAGGCAATCTTTAACCAAAAAACTATAAAGATAATAATTATTATTATATTACACCAGCCATACTCTCGTTACTCTCACGCATACACGCAAGTCGTGAGAGCTCCGACTGCTTTTAATTCGGTCATCCTGTTTGTACCGTAACTTTGCCCTTTAGTAGATATCATTTAACATACTCATTTGCCCGATCTGGTGGAAAAAAGCAGGGCGTTAAGTTCCACCACTCAATACCAAATATTTTAAAAATTGAGCAGTAAGCTGAGAACGGAGTGTCTTTACACTAGACACCTGCCTATTTCGCCATGTGTGGTCCACATATTAATAGTATTTTTTGTATTAAAATTTACTATATCTTTACTATAGAACAAATCTAATTTATGAACTCCCCTTATGTGCAGTGGAAATTGTATGTAAGAGAGAATAGTAAGATAATTTTTTTATTACTTTTATTTTCTTGCCCTGATTGGGCAAAACGATGAGTTTCGCCATTGACCACGCAATATTTCGAAAGTTGACCGAAAAGTGGCGAGCGGAATGATTATGCCTACACCGTCGTTAACGGGATACGGCTTTAAGATATTTTCTTTTTCGGTAAAAATTTTGGCCAGTCGTGGCGCAGAGACACATTGGACCCAGTGTTCCCATTTTCAACGGAATGGTGTTTTAACGGGAACGTAGTGCTGCTTATAACACAAGAAACTCAGGTTCCCGCCTTACATGCTATATGCAGGATACAGCATGCAGCTAATAATAAAAAAAAATATCTCTCATAGTCCCAAGAGTGACAAGGCATCATCACGATCCCATAGTCAACCATGGGGGAGATGCGGCCGTTGAACTTACAATTTGGGGTACAAACACGCAAAAATGGACTTTAAACTAACGCAAATTGGGTTCAAAGTCGCTTTGAATCAAAACTTATAGATAATAACAGTCTAAAGTAAAGGTGAAATAAGGTCCAGAATATTTCTCCACGCGTTGAAGACATCAAAAAAATTAAACAATCCAAAATAAACCTTATGTTTGACCACTTACAGTTCAATACAGCGTGACTAGAAATCAAATTGAACATGAATATGCAAGATCAACACAAAACACACTTTAACACCGTCAAGTTGAGCACATTATGCGGCGCAGAGCTCCGGCGGCTGCGAAAACACGATAACACCAAATAGACCGGCGGCCAATTTCCATGTTGCATCGCTATCGCACCTACACAGCATATGTAGGTGTGAAAGAGATCAAACAAATTACGATAAAAAAGCGTATATTCGAATTTGAACCTTGTTTACTCGGACTTAAGGTATGCTTCTGCTAACTTTTAAGCCAGAGTTATCTGTAGCGAAGGCTAGTCACATTTCCTGGTTTGCTCAAAAACGTACAGAACTAAGTATCTTATTTATAACTTTTTTTTGCGTTGACATGACGAAAAAATAGGAAGAAACCTTTTTGTTCCAGTTACCACGAGGTAGAGATCGGAGAGAGAACCTAATAAATAGTTAACTTCATGCCCCACGCACCATCTAGTTTGCAAAACATTGCGCTTTGTATGGCGATACTCAACGCCGCGCTTTGCCTCGTTACCAGAACGAGAAAATGAAAATATTAAAGTTGCCATTTTCTAAAGCGGGAATCGAATCATCAACCGTTGCGTTTAGTCAGATGCTGTGCCTGTGTTGGTTAAAAATAGTCAAATGAAACTTTTAGCTTGATTCGAAACAAAAGAAGTCATGTCAACGTAGCGTGGGACGGCATTCCGTGACGTAATCACATTATCCCGATTAATGACAAAGTATAACGTCCTACAGACGACATTAGCTATACTACTAATATACATAGATGATTTATGCAGAGAAAACCTTAAGGCGGTCTGGCTGTAAACGGATTTGTTGTGGATCCGATTCCCACTCGGACGGAATGAACCATCCTTATTTCTGCACTCTGGTTATAATGCAAACACGCAATGCCTTACGAATTAAGATAAAAAATTGGGAGAAGAGTGTCCCAACACTAAAACCCCTCTGGCTACCTTGCCACAACATGTAAGATAAAGCGTGAAACTGTGCAAAATAGATATACATAAAAAAATAAACTAATGAAAACAAGGCATAAATTAAAAATCTCCAACAACCGCCTACTTTATATACGCTCCACGTGTATGTTACGTCACAAACGCTTCGAATGAGGCCATACTTGATACTTGTCAAAGAACTATAATACATACCTACACTTACCTCAGGCTTCGCTCGCGTAATCGAATGGAAATACTAATCGTTGTGTCATGACACATTCCAAGTTCGGGAGAAACACACTGTAGATACATTGGGTTTCATCGGTGTGGTTAACGTGATGTAGCTTATAGCCTTCCTTCCTCGATAGATAGACGAATCAAAATAAAAAAATCTAAATATTGGTTCCTGAGATTATCGCATTCTACAAAAAATTTTAGCTTTAAAATATTAATATAGATAATAATAAGTGCATTTGTTAAATCGAACTCGCGCTTACTGTAGTACAGTTACACAATGACTTGGCAGGCAGGGCATGGCAGGGTACACAGAGAACATTGAGTTACGACATTCCGTTCTCCACACAATGCACAATTTTTGAGACTGCGTGTGTCTTGTTACCAAAGCGAGGTAAATTCTCACAACTGTTCACCACGACGCTCTTGAATATTTTATTTTATAACGTATTTTTGAAACGGTTTAATCCACCTACACTGCTTTATACGGGAAACAACGTAAAAATAAAACAATAAAAAAACAAAATTATCTCGATCGTTTATCAAAAACCATCAAGTGGTATTCAGTTCGATGACTGCTGTAAGTAATAACGTTAATTGGCGATTAGTTTGCGGTCAAAACCTACACCTATATACAGGTATCATATGTTACACAGATTTTTATTTCGGTTTCGAAGCCGCACCCAACGTCCTAGTTTTGGGGGAAAGTGATATTAGGAGTGAATCACTATGTATCAACTCGAAAAAAAACTGACCATGCACAGGAAAATGAGAGTAAAATTTACATTTCTTAAATATATGAACCTGTTTAAGTATAATATAGTCACTCATCATATAAGACTCTCTCCCATTAAGATAATTCCGTTCCCACTTTCACTTCATTCCCCCGAGTGAGAATCGAACTCACAGTCGTCGTGTTTCCAGACGCACGCTTGTGCCCCTGCGCCACGACGGCGTTATCCTTAATCTGAATTGTTTTACCTAATAGTTCAAATCGCTGACAAATCAAAATGTTGATAGGAAACTTATAAAACATTGAACTGTTTCGAACTTGGGCCTCTTAGAAACCGTTTAATCTCTCTCACGCTGATCACTAAGCCATATGTACTTATCAAACCCCGTCGTTGTTACAAAGGTAGAGATTTTTTTAGTGCTGTTAGAAGAAGAATAGACATAAACCCTATTTCTCAACTAATATACTTAAAAAGGAATGAGGGATGTTTTTTATGTTGTAAAAAAAGAGCTGTGTTAAGTTACGTAATTGTTTTAATGCATAAAGAAATTAATTAGTTAACAAAGTTTGCTTCTGCCTACATTATTACTTGGGAAAAGAGTCATGCTGATATTTTGTGTTGTTTTTACAAAAAAAACACATTTTTAAATTGAAGGATCAGCCACTTTGAATCTAAGACTGTTTTGTCTTACAATTCAAGGCAACAACATAAACGTGATGTACATGCATACATGCATAAGCATTTATAAATATGTAAGTAATATACATATATACCTGTGTTTTCCGCATATTTCCAGTAAACTTATGGTTTACTTTGAGAAGCTAGGGAGTTCAAATTCAGATTTTTATACTCATAAAGAATTTCTTTTGAAGCCATCTTATCGGACGGGACTAAATTATTTTTATTTTCGCTCTGGTAATATGACAACTATCTTAACATATGGCTCCCTCAGCCTATCATGATATATGCGGGATACAACGTGAAGTTAAAAAAACTACCTATCCAACACAGAAATTCACAACTAGGATACGGAATTCTTGAGAATAACGCGTTCAACTAAACGAACTCATTCGGATTATAATATAAGTAGATTTAACGCTATACAGAAAAAAACAGCTGTCACGTCAATCCTTTCTCCACTTTATTTCAAAAGTTTTTTTTTAATTTTAGATTACGAAACTCAATCTATAATAATCTAACCAAATTAGGCTACTATCCATATTTTATACACGAATATTCTCCAAAGGCCAACTCAAGTAGCACAGGGATAAGTCTAATTTGCCAAAAATATATTTTATATACAACTATTATTCCCCGTTTTCCTCTGCATATAAAGCGTTGTAGGTATATAGTTTTAAGATCCCCCGATCCCCGTACACCATCCAATTTCAGAGACATTGCGTGCTGAGTGAAGAGCAGCTCAGTAAACCAGAGAGAAGGAATGAAAATATTTCAATCTCCAGTGAAAATCGAGCTTACAACCGTTTACAGTTTACATTCAGAAATGTGCCACTGCGCCAAAATTTGTTTTATTTAAATAGATAAATTATACGTTATTTTCATTTATATTTGTTTTTAAAACATTTATTAAAAGACAAATGTTTATAAAAAGTAAGTATTTTTTTTATATCTCAAAACATATATTTTGGACTTTGACCAGTTTTACCCTTATTTCAACATAACTATAGTATTTAAAGCCAGACACCCTCCGGTCCTAGTCAGAGGCGTTCGCGCTAGAGGCATCGCTGCAGCGTGTTACATATATTATTTTACGTCGCTACGTAGATGTATCAGACCTACCTTTGCGGGTTTCAGGAATTTCTCTATTTTTGTTTTAACTTCACGCTGTATCCCCCATTTAGCAGGGGGAAAGAATGTCTCGAATTTGAAGTGTTAAGACACTCCTTTCGATACTTTCTGTCCATATTCGAAATATTGCGTGTTGAGTGACGAAACTTGAATTGTTATGCAATTATTATACACATTTCAATATACAAATTTAAACGTGACCATTTAATATGTAAAGCTATTCTAGTTGGCGCGTCAGTATGATGAGGTCAGAATTAGGAACAGACAGAGCATGTATTAAATATTCAAATTTAAAGTAAGAAATACACGCTGGCTCAGAAGTTAACGAGAATGATTATCATACCTATATAGCAGAGTCTACCCTGCTAGTGTTAAAATACTGTTTCCTCATTAAATAATTTATTCCCCTAAGTGAGGATCGAGCCCACAACTACTGAGTGACTGACTGACAAAGCACAGACACTACTGTATTAAGATTTGGTAATTCGGAGATATTGGTGTAGGTATTGTACAGAGACAGGAGAGCTCATAATTTTGACAGGTTCAGGAAAAAAACAGGATTTCCCCCACGACGAACTAGTAAATTAAGTAACTATTTCTATTAAAATTTGTTATTTTTATCCTCAATATAACATTTCTATACAAAATACTCCTATCTTTTATAATATCTAACGTAATAGAAGCAATTTTATCGTCCAGATAAAACACTCAGCAGTGAGTGATAACATAAATAGTATATGTCTTAAATCTTAGATAAAAAAGACTTTAAATATCACCAAATTTTTAGATACTCCAAATTTTACCACATAGCATGGTAAACAGAAGGAAACCAGTATCAAAGCACTCCGTTCCCCACGCACCACCCATTTTTCGAAATCAGGGGCGGAACGCAACGCACTTTGTTATGTTACCAGAGCGAGAAAATAATAATAATTCATTCTGCTGAATGAAAATCGAACCCACAACCGCTACGTCTAACAGACACTGCGCCACTTCAGACTCGGTTTAAAAATAAATAGGAGAAAAAATTAAATAACTCCGACTCGTGCATGAAGGATTCCGTACTATTATCAATAAAACGGTAAAAAAAATTCTTGTTGTATGGGAATCGTTCCCCTTAAATATCTATTCGAGGCTGCGATTTAATGTTTGTTGTTATAGCGGCAACAGAAATACATCATCATCTGTGAAAAATTTCAACGGTATAGTTACAGCCAGGTGACAGACACACAGACAGACAGACGGCCGGCCATCGGAGACTTAGTAATAAGGTCCCGTTTCGCACCTTGGTTACGGAACCTTAATAATTCGTAACATTTTTTGCAGAACCCAACGCCGCAATGTTAGATACATCTAGAGCAGGGAGCTATGAAAATAATTTAAAATCATCATTCCCACGAGTACAAATCGAACCCTATTGCGTACACAGATAGATACCGTCCCACTGCACCAAGACCCTCTCCCAATCTTAAACCAATTTATTTCCTTAATCTACAGATAAAACTATGAAAAAAACATAAACAATTACATATTGTAAAAGGCAAAAAATACAATTTCCAGATACGCCTTTATTTCAATAGAGATACTCACATGCGCACTTCACACGTGTGCGTGTGCGTGACGTCACAATGTTTGTAAACCGTAGTACTTACTATTACAAAAAGAACTACTCAAATATCGACCATAAATAGTTCACGACAAGATCTTATTCCTTGTGGCAAGTGCAAAGGGCCTTAGCAAAACAAAAGGAGGTGGTAAAGCTGACTCTCAAGTACAATAGAGATGATTTTCCTGTAAATGTTGCTCGAGTACTTTAGTTCCGTGACTCACAATAGGCTTGTTGAAGGCTTTGAGTTTCATGCTGGATTATAGCCCTTATTTAGACACGATTGCAACAACTTGCGATGAAAAACAATGTGTATATGTATATATATATGTATATATATATATATATAACTGAGATAGCGTCTGAGTGTAAATGCGATGGTTGTGGGTTCAATTTCCAATTTTTTACACTTGAGTTATATTTTCATTGCCTCTTTCTGGTAGCAAGATAAAGCACGATGTTAAATTCCGTCACTCAACCAAAATGTCTCAAAAATTGGGTGGAGAGTAATTCTCTCTGCACACGCTACTGTATGCGTGGCACAGCTTAACATTACTTTTCGTTTGTCTTTTTTCATATTTATTACGAAGAATGATAGTTCGTGAGTAGGGTAGATGTTCTACCGGAGTGTCTTTCCGAGGATCTTTTCTTTAAACTCAGTAGGTATTGGATACAATTCAAAAGACAAAAGTTATGTTTAAAAATCACTCTTTGTTTTACTGTACAAAAAAACTTGGAGGCCGTCGTGGGGCAGGGGCACAAATGTGCGAATGTAAACGATTCTTTAAGCACTATCCGGTTCAATTCCTACTCGGGGGAATAAATTACTATGAATGAATTAAAAATTTATACATATTTTTTTTATTTCTTAACTATGGTACCAAGGCAAAGCGCGGCGTGAAGTTCCACGTTGAGCCACTTTGCTTGTTAGCAATGTCTTAAAAATTCGGCGGAAAATAGTGAACTGAGTGTCTCATCACTAGGTTCCTTCTGTCTACTTTGCTAAATGTGGGATACAGCGTGATTTTGTGTGTGTGTTTAAAACTTTAAAGTATGCCGAATTGGGACATTATGTGTTTAGTCTTAGTGAACAGTGCAAGGAAATGAAAATTATTGTCAGTGTAAAAAAATCTAATTTAACATAAAAACAATCACCTCTCCAATATCCATTAGACAATGAAAAGACACATCCTAAACATTAGTTTCACGAGAAAAAAAGAACAAATAGAAAAACAAAACCACAGGCACGGGCCTAGCTAGGACAGACGCATTCTTTTTAATATCTCGCATACAATATCTCGCGATGGAAGTCTTTGTCTCTGTCTTCTCTCACGGAGTTGTATGTAAGGCGATTGTTTCCTTGCGCCACGCTATTATTTTTTACCAACTTCAAAAAAGAGCCTGAAAACCGTCATAGCGCAGTGGTAACAGCGTGTGATTGTAAAGACGACGGTTGTGGGTTCGAATTACTTTCAGGGTTATGAATTTCCTCGCTCTGGCTATAAAACAGAGCGTTTCTCTCACTTAATACGCAATGTCTCCAAAATAAGGCGGAATGTGGAACGGAGTATCTTTACACAAGGTTCCCTCTGCCTACCCTGAGATATACGGGATACATCGTGAAATACGAGTAAAAACAGGTTATCAGTCTGATATGTAAATTTGTATATATAAACATAACCGCTACTACTTGAATCAAATACAATATTCCGCTTATTTACTTGGTAAAAATCCTAAGTTTATATGTTAATTCACAATATCCCGAAAACTTAATGCCATCATTTCTTATTTTTTGAATCCAAGTCAAGAAGCCGTCCATGTTTATTATAATCGGTTTAGTAGTTTATAAGATATGTCTACAGATGCCAGGAGAGGAGATCTATACTATCTATATATACTTATACTAATAGGTATAAGGCTGAAGTGTATGTTTGGTTGAACGCGCTAATCTCAGGAGCGACTTGGTTTAAATTGAATAGCATTTTTGGATATTCCATTTATCGAGTGTAGTTATTGACAGAATCGAGGCAACCACTTGAAATTAGAATGTGTCATGTGTCATACACAACAAATATTAGTACTTAGAAATTTGATGTTGTTATTAAAATTACTTTTTAAACGTGAATTTTAATCTGTGTTGTATGCGCACGTGCGGTCTAAATGGAGAAACCAAAGTGAGAGAAATAACAAAACAAATGGAAACAATTTTGTGAATAATTCATTTTGGAAAGCTGTCGTCAGGTTGTTAACGGCTATTGGGCAACAAAACACGTGCACGATATTGTGACTGTTATCGATACTTCTTTTTCTATCTTCACATTGGATCCCGCATATAGCAGGGTAGACAGAGGGAACTAAGTGATAGGTCACTCCGTTCCAATTTACGAGACATTGCATGTTCAGAGGCTAAACTCAACGCTTTTGACTTTATAGTATCAAGATTGATACCAGAACGAGGAAGTCAAAATAATTTATTCTATTCCTATGCATGAATAGAACCGCTGTAACAAGATGCTCAAACACACAGTACTTAGAAAATAAGTTGCGTCATTTACACTCCACAAGTACCTACAACCTACTAACATAGTCCATAAGCCTTCAATCAACAAATGAATCACTTTGATTGGGAAACATCGAACAATGGGCGGCAAGAGTGGCGGTGAGAGGTGGTATGGCCCACAAAGGCAATCATAACTGAAAATTGTGTTTTAAAATATAATTAACTGAGAGTGAGTGGCAAGATAAACAGGGGGTGCCTTAGTTGACCATCCTGAACAGAGTATCGATGACATTGAGGGAATTTCATGTAAACAGCATGAGAAACCACGGCGATGAGTTCCGCAACAGAAAACTAACGAATTATCTAAAAGGTCATACACGGCGAAGTATTTCTAACATCTCATACACGCTGTAGCAGCATACAGCAGGGTAAGGAGAAACAACCTAATGTTAACACATTCCGATCTCCGCTTTCCAACTGAATCCAAGAATCGAGATATGGAAATTAAAATAATTTCTACGATTGGAATCGAATCCATAACCATCGCGTTAACAGTCAGTAGTTGAGCTACTGTATTCAGTATTCAGTCAGTATTCAATAAATGTGCATTAATGTTCAAAGCGCTCGTCATTTTTGTATTAGACATTATACCTTGCTTCGTCATAAGTGCTTGAGATAACAATATAATCTGTAGCGTGACAAAATTGATGAGTTGATACCTTTAATACTTATATCCTTAATAATGTGTCATTATTAATCAAATTGACTTTTAATTTTTAATTATTATTACCAATGCTAAAAATCCCATTTCTTTTTAAAATGTCAAAAAACCATAGTACCAATTTCATGTTTCTAATGGTTTTTTAAAAGAAAAATTGGAAACTTTCAAGATTTCATCTATATTCATATATCTTGAACAATTTTTCTCTTCACTTCCTAATAAATTTCATCATTGTAACTCAACCGGAAGTACACTATAGCAAAAACAAATCATAAACGCTCGTATCTTTTAATTCTTAATTTTTGCTGTGCTCTATGATGTTGTAGACTTCTATATCTGTTATTAATTTCAGTTTCATACGTCCACGCGATCTTAATAAAATCTTCAGATAGACTGACAAAAAAATTATCCTATAAATTTTTTGTCTTTTACGTAAGGAACCATAAAACAAAAAAAACGGTCAACTCTAATGTATACCGCTACAAGCCACACATTTCACCTGGTGTATTATCCGCAGTAGAACACAACGCTGGCATCCGATCAACGATAAAATTAAAAATATTTGGCAACTTTTATACAATTTCAAACCAGATTCTTGCGATGCTTTCTGATAATATGTATTATCAAAGCAATTTATTTCAGTATCGACGTTTACGTTGGATGTTTTAAATTCTTCAAAAATATAATAACCATGCCTTTTTTGTTGCTTTTCGGTGTATCTACACTGGATATACCTGGGTATACGTATATCTTAACACTAGATCCCTTTTGCCTGTACCACCAGTGGCGTAGGCAAAGGGAATCTAGTGTTAAGACACTCCATTTTTCATGCACAATCAAATTTTCGTTACGATTTCGTGAAATGCGTGTCGATTGACGAAACTCAACGCCACGCCTTGTCTTTTACCCAAAGTGGGAATCGAAACCACAATCATCGCTTTGACAACAAGACGCCGTCACACTGCGCCATAACAGCCTCCCTGCATTCTATAATTTGAAACGTCACATGCGACTAAAAACGAAAGTAAAAACAATTGTGTTTCATTTAGAAGTAGTATACCTACTTGTGTGTAAGTAGGGTGCCGTGCCCATCTCAAAATAGTCTGGTGCCCACACCACAATTTTAGGTAACAAAAAAAAATTACCTAAGAAATAAATAACATTTCCAGACTGCCTCAGTAGTTGAGGCCAGTCGTGGCGTCGGGGCAAAAACTATAACTGGCTGTGGGTTCGATCTCCACTCGAGAAAATTAAATATTTATTTAAATCATTCAACACGCGATGCGTCCACGACGGTAAGTGGCGAATGAAGTGTCTCAACACTAGGATCCCTTTGTCTACCCTGCTGTGTGCGGGATACAGCGTGAAGCCTCAGTAGTTGAGGAGTCTAAACAAAAATTAGAAATAAGCGCGAGGGACAAAAAACTTGTCGAACCGTACTGACCTACTGACAACATTACGTTCCAAATAGAACGTAACCAACGCTTAGTTGCTAAGTAATTAAGTAAATGGGCGTTTCTATACTAATATTATAAATCTGAAGTGTTTGTTTGGTTGAACGCGCTAATCTGAAGAACATTATTCGAGCGTATGCGGTATGTTATGGGTGACGTTAATCGTTTCGATGTAAGTTCTATATGAACTTAGGGGCAAAGCCGTAGTGTCGAGATATTTTCAGAACGGGACTCGGAATTTTCCTTCTGTTTTTTTTTGTGTTAAATATTCTTTTAGCTTCTCGTTACCTCTATTTCCACTACCCCTCCTACGCCCGTGACAAAAGATACCAATGATACGCCTACTGATATAACTGTATTTACGATTATAAGAAATGATGCCACTTAAGCCATCGAGTAGAAGGATTGACTAGTTTTTAAGTAAGTTAAGTTAACCAATCAAGAAAAAGATATACGACCTTTTATACCGTGAAGAAACATATGGGAAGTTGGTTAAAAGGAAAAAAGCATATATTTTTTTGATCCACGCTCTATAAGAAAATTTTATTATTTTTTAGTTTAGTTCAGATTCGATATAACCCACTGTAGAGAGAAAGAGAGAGACTGAGAGAGTTTTCTCCCACATTCAGAACGCGTCATGTGTCATATACAACGGGTAGTTGTGAGGTGAGTGAAGTGAGGAATGGAGTGACACTATGTCCTATCTGCATACTACAGCGTAAAGCTGATTTATTTTATTTCTTTATTCTAAAGTAGAATATTCAAAAACAAGAATATTTTATCCAATTATTTAAGTTATAGACAAAACTGGTTCTCTAAGCAGCAAAAACAAACCAAGCATCGGATGTGAACCCGCACTAAGCAAGGTCACTGCGGCTACAAATATTATACACAATCGTAAAAATGGAGGTTACAATACGTTTTCTCGACCTCGTGACGTAGATAATACTTGTCAGTCTTCAGTCGGCTACAAACTAATTATCATTTTATTTAACAGTTTAACTGCTTACTTATCTACTGAGTATATCGTGGATTCAATTCCTGTATAAGAAAGATATATATTTATATTCAAGGCCTGAACGTTATTTTTTTTATTTTTTACCCACTTAAAAAATAAAGGTTATCGGTTTGACATGTATGCGTAAACCACCTATGCTATATTTCGTAAATGTAAGAATGTTTATATGTTGGTTCACAAATTTACGAACTCTACTTTCGTAGTGGTCTCTTACACCACCTAACTTGACTACATGACAAATTCCATTTCATTTGTGCGTTATTTGCTAGTCACTTAGAAACGGAAAAGTTGTCGAGGACCTACTTCAGAATCAGAAACAACACAACTTGACTTCCCTTCCAAGTTAGAAGTTCCGAAAGATGCCCAACCTTGTCCTGACAAATTCAGATCTCCTTAGATCACCTTGGTCTTAATTGCCCAGAAATTTTTCGGACAATACAACAATTGAAGTTAACAGTTGAGCATAATCTTGCGCCCCCAAAAAGCATGTCGCAATGAGCACTGCACGGTCAAGGGTGCCCAACTCGGTGAAGGTCCGTTGCCCAAGCGGCCTCGAGGCAACAATTACATACAGTTTTTTTGCTCGCGAATCATAAGCCACGTTTGTTACGGCGGCCATCAACAGGAAGCGCTGTTGGCGTTACAAAACTACCAGATATTAGTTTCCGGGATTTGGTAATGTGCGGAATAACCTTTAGAATAAACGATTTAACTACTTGTTCACTACAACGTAGAAACTGAGGTATTTCTACGCGTTAAAACGAATTTAATATCATCTGATTGTAAACACGACGGGGGATTTACTAATTTTCATATCTTCGTTCAGATAACAAGACAAAGCGCAGCTTTGAGTTCCATCACTCAGTCTTGAAAATATGGGTGGAAAATAGGAAACGGGATGTTTCCTTCTGTATACTGGCGTTTGCGGGATACAGCGTGAGGATATACATTTTTATATTACTACTTTATTTATTACTGTAACTACTAATGCAAGAATAAACCCTACTTTTTCCCATTATAAGGCTTAAAATCGTTCAATAAATTAACAAAATAATGAACATTGAGGAAACATGAATTGTAAGCTGCAAGGTATTCTCAAATGAATAAACTACTAAAAATAAAGTACTTATCGTATTTTTAGGAAAGGACTTCGAAACTTAATTATTCAATAAAATAAAAATAATGAGTTTCCTTTAAAAAATATATGTTTTATGGCAATAAATCTCCAAATTCATTCACCATTACTTCCTAGGACTATTCACCATGACACAGTCGACTGACACCGTTCTCTCATAGTAGCAAATCTGTGGCCTTGTAACGTTTACCTACTCGCGTACCTACAATAATACTAATTAATGGCCAGTCGTGGCGCAGAGGCACAACGGTTCGATTCCCATTTGAGGAAATGAAATATTTAATATTTTCATATCCTCGCTCTGGTAACGAGGTCAAAGCGACATAGCGACATAGAGCATGTTCAGGGGAATAATTCAACGCCGAGCTTTTGCCTCTTTACCAGAGCGGAGAAATTTAAACATTAAATATTTAATTTCCTCAAGTGGGAATCGAACCCAAAACTTGTCGCGTTTAAAGTTGTGCGATTGTGCCCATGCGCCACAACTGGCTTCTTTTTCAAATTAAAATGTAAAGCTGTAGCGCGCCCGCATCGTCCTTGCTGGCTCTTCCGCGATGTAATTATAAATTAACTACTTTACTATCTATGTATATGCATAGTAGCTGAGGTAGGTAAGAGGGTTGGGAGTTCGATTTTAACATTCTATTTATCTTTGTTTTTAGCGCTATATCCTTAGCTACCCCAAGAGACGGTCTCATACCTCTTTTGCCTCGTCCACCAACTGTCATCAACTCGCACATACATGACCTTCTCATGACAGGGCTTCATGCCTCAATTATAATAGATATTTCGTTTATTTGATTTAATATTGTTTAAAAATTGACACTCAGGTGTTACGTAGCGAAACAAATGAAAATACGTAGGCATCGAACCTACAACCATTTCATTTACAGTCACTATCCGACGACACCACGGCAACCTTTATGGTTATATATTATAATTGAAATATGTTAAAACTTACACCAACTTTGCACTCAAAACGCAACGAACACACAACTCTACTCAACAGGCTCAACTGAAAACGGAGTGATTGTCTCTAGAATCACTGTGCGTAATAACTTTTTTTTATTTTCACGAGCTTAAAAAAACAGTAAAGGATAAAGAAACCGATAAAATACGTCATCCGCAGGCACATTAGTATTCTCTCACGCCGCAAATACTTTCACCACAGGTCAACTTTCAAAATTGCGTGCGACGCGGGTTCAGTGGCGAATCGTGTAGTGTTTTATCCCTGCTTTTTGCAGATTCACGCTGTATCCCGCACATAGCATGATGACCCAAAGAGAATATAGTGTCTATGTGAATACTCCATTATCCACACCGTGTGACATATCACGGCGGGGAAATTAAAGTAATTTAAATATAATTAAATTCTCCTAGAGAATTACTTATCTCGTTTCGTCGTAGTACCATAGCCCCGTTTTGGTGGACAAAGAGCGGCGTTGAGTTCCGCCACTCAACACGCACTGTCTCGAAAATAATAAATGGAATGGGGAACGGAGCACCTTCAATCTAGGCCCTCTGCCTTCCCTGCCACATGGAATACAGCATAAAGCTATAAAAAGATCTGTGAGTGGGGATTAAACCCATAACCTTTTCATAAGATACACTAATTTATACAAATAATTCCCACCACGCTGGTGGTATACGATCTATATCACATAAACATGCACTTCCAGTTTTGTAGAAACGTAATGAGAAATAAATATTTCCGGTTTCGCCCATTTTACAAATTATCTCTTGAGAAGTGGAATTCAACTCGTTTTCCCAGTACGCTGTTTAGTTCGTTAAGAAAATACTGTAGTTTTTGAGCTTCTAGTTGTATCCCCCACATAGCAGGGTAGGCAGAGGAAAGCTGGGAACCTAGTATTGAGACGTTGTTGCCCACTTTCCGACGGATTCTGCAGGCATTGTGTGTTGAGTGGCGGAGCTCAACGGCGCGCTTGGCCTCATTACCAAATGGAAATATTAAATATTTCATTCCCTCAAGAGGAAATCGAACACACAACCTGTCGCGTTTTGCGTTACCACTGGCCTAGCAAAGTGCTGTAATCAGTGCTATAATAAAAAAATATATATTACAAAGAACAATTCAAACTCACTACCACCACAATTCGATAAGTACATACCGACTAAACCATTGTTTTTAATTATGTTGATTGATCTATTTTTAACTGACTTCCGAATTTAGGAAGTTAACAATTGGAGTGTATTTTTTGTTTGTTACCTCAGAAATTTTGAGTGGATGAATCGATTTTAAATAATAATAATTAAAATCGATTCATCCAGTCAAAAGTTCCACGGGATGCACCAGCTTTCAAATAATATATAAATTTTATTTGGAAACTGGTGCATCCCGTGTGGTCCCATTTTATTTTGGTCCATTTCTGATAATGTTATCCATCAGAGAATCAAGTGTTAAAATTGCATTTAGTATGTGCCCGAGAAAAGGACGCCAACCGATTTTGATAATAAATTTTATTCGAAAGGATACACTTCAAGAGTAGTTTGACGAGTTTGATTTTATTGTGATTATAAGATCCGGAGGAATAAGTTTTTTTTTTGTTAATATAAATATAAATGTAATACATTTTACAGGCGACGCAGTGCTTGTTAATGAACGTATTACGGCGCTAAGATCCGCCTTCAACCTACAATTTTTGAGATTTGTGACATGCGTGGCGAACGGAGTGTCTTAAGAGTAGGTACAGAGGGAGGCTCTGTCTATTTTACTATTGGGGGACGGCGAAGCGGCGCAGCGTGGAAGTTGTCAAAATGTTATTATTACAGCTTGAAAACAAGTTTGTTTTTTATTGAAATCTTTATGGACTTCAAAAATCTGTGTCAATAACAATAACCTTCTCGTTATTATTATTTTTCAAAAGCTCTGCAGCTGTGCTTGTTACCGCGATGTGATTGATTATTACGTGCGAGAAAATGCAAATAATTCAATCACCCGATAATGGAATCGACATCAGTCGTTTACAGTCAATAGCCAGTTAACTTAGTTAAAAATAATTTTATTTCACTCTTTACCACTTAAAGTAGAGCAAACGTAACGTCAAGACACATGTAGCATTCCGCTTGAACTCATTGCGTTTTGTGTGGCGGAGCTTAACGCCGCACTTTATCTATAACAAACATCTTTAGCACCTACATAAAATATAATCTACATCTCAATCAAAAACATCCATTTCTATAAGCATAGCCAAAAAACACGCACAAAAGCTTACACCAAGGCATTATTTCGAGACCCCACTCTAAGAGAGCTACCTGCTGTTAAAGCGAGAAGGCGTCGCCGTCTTATCTGTTGTTAGACGCCAAAATCAACCTTATTAAAGGCAATTAAGACTCAAATTATCTGAGTACGATGAGATCGGGCAGCATTTTTTGCTGTACCTTCCAATTTTTTGTCGTATTGCAGTATTTGATCGGTCTTTGTGACCGTGAGCGCTATGGGGGGGAACAATAAGGGTGAATTTCTGATCCTGTAGGCTTAGAATTCTTGGTAGTTTCAAATATTAGGTAGGTAGGGTATTCAAACAAACACAGACGCAACGTTAAAGGTCGCTGGGAAGGCAAAATCCTTTAGAATATGACAAAGGCTTGGATGTTCATAGAATTTTTTCAATCTATACCAATATTATAAAATTGATAAGTAACATCGTTAAAGATGAAGCGTGAAGCTAAAAAATATGGTTGCTGTTAATCCATCTGAGGTCAAAGTTACCTCTCGCACTAAAAATATATCATACAAAGCGAGTACTCACTTATAATTGACCACGAGAACGAAGCCGCATACAGCAGAGTAGACAGAGGGAACCTAGTGTTAAGACACTTCGTTTTCCGTTTTCCGCTTTCGCCAAATTTTGGAGGCATTGCATGTTGTGAGGCGAAACTCAACGCCGCGCTTTGCCTCGAAATCAGAAATATAAACTTAAGTAAATATTTAATTTCCTCGAGTTGGATAGAACCCACAGCCAGTCGCGTTTACAGTCACACTTTGTACCCCTGCGCCATTGGTTATTTAATAAATATATAAATTTTAAGGACTGCCATAGCAACAGAGATTTTGAATATGTAATCGCGACAGCTGTGAGTTTGATTCCCACTCGGAGGAATAAATTATTTACTTTCCGGCGCTCCGAATCCCACCATTCAACGCGTATTGTCTCGAAAATTGGGGGGAAATTGTGGAGCTGAGTGTTTTAATACTAGTTTGCTTTTTTATTAAACTAAAACCTCAGTCAATATTAATTCTTTCTAAGCTATAAAAAAAAAGGAAACACAACTACAACCGGCTTAATAAGTTCTTTGATTTTCACGCGTATTACACATTTTAAATGAAACTATTTTATCCGGATTAATCGCGTATATTTTGTATTATTATAAATTTTTGGAAACCCGACGATTCGAATACTTTGCAATAGTCCGTGGTCACGGGCAGTCTACCCGTGACCACCAAAATGTACAACCGCCTTTTTTTTAATAAAAATTAAGTATTAGGCATATGGTTTATAAAAATACCCAAGAAGGGAAAAAAACAATTTATTATCTTAAAAAAGTGAAATTTCTCCATTGAACCGAAAGGATATCAATACAGACATTCAATCGACCGTAAGAGATCTGTAAGTGTGGAAAGGTGAAAGGTGTTTAGCGAATCGACGCTGTGACCACCGCCTTATCCGGTGCACCGCACCAGATGGTCAACGAACTGTATCACTATATATATAAGCTAAAGAATTTGATTGTTTGAACGTGTTAATCTCAGGAACCAATTGAAAAAAATATTTTTGTGTTTGATAGTCTATCTTTAAGGATACTTATTATAGGCTATATTAGTGAAGTCAATCGTTCCGACAGAGTTACCTCCCTCCCGTACTTAAAGTGTGTGACGCCTCATGTGTACACACAACGAGTACGTTAGTTATTACTTATTACCATTTACAATTTACCCGCATATAGATTGAACCCGCGACCAGGTGTTTGCAATGTTGTGTTCATTAATAAATAATAAGATAATTGCATAAAGTAAAGCGATTGCTGCTTAAAGATGTTGAATAATTCATTACAAGTAATCATAAGGGTAGCCCGAGGTGACCACCTGTGCTCGGCGTCGGTTAGTGAACCCTTTTTTTTTATACCATCGAGATGCGAGTTCAAATCTGTATAGGGGTAATTTTTATTTATAATAATATGAATTTTTCAATGCCTAAAATGTTAAAAAATACGAATTTACTTTATTTATATATATTGCATAGAATCACAACGTATGACTGTAAAAGTGACGTTTATGGATGATTCCCACTTGAGGGAATGAATCATTTTGATTTTCCCGCTCTGATAGTAAGACAGCGCAAAGTTGAGTTCCACAATTCAACACACAATGTCTCGAAAACAATGTGATGCGTTGGGAAAAAGAGTGTCTTAACACTGTGAAGTCACAGTGTGAAGTTAGAAAAATAGCTTTCGATCAGATACCTGTATACACTCAGGCATAGGCACTCAAACGCAGCTCTATAACTCAGTATGCGTGAAAGTTAAATAATAACTTTCACTTATCCAAGACTAAGATAAGTAAGGATGCTGTGGAGTGTGGAGACGCACGAGATGAGATGAAATTCATATTAAATTTATCAAGATACTTGCGACCCGCTCGCGGCTTCGCTCGCTAGAACTATTTATTTATTTATTTGTAAAAGGTTAACCAGCAGTTGTTACAATGATACTTAT
>DWAN01000571.1:0-22762 GCA_018230445.1 Heliconius hewitsoni | reverse complement strand
GGCTTTATGCCACTGCGTTTCGCATCAGGTAATGCCGGGCTCCGGAGCCCAACCCTCCTTAAAGGCCGGCAACGCACCTGTAGCTCCTCTGGTGTTGCACGGTGCCGTGGGCGGCGGTAATCACTTACCATCAGGTGACGCGAACGCTCGTTTGCCGTGACTTTTCCATAAAAAAAAACAAAAAAGAAGGAATAATATGTACCCATATTATGTATTTTTACAAAGCAAAGCGCGGCGTTGATTTCCGGCTCTTACACCAGCTCTAACACCAGGTTTTTTCTGCCTACTCTGCTGTATGCGGGATACAGCGTAAACCTAAAATACAATAAAATATAGTTTATTAATATATGTATATTTTTTTAAATTATTAGAATGTGAAAAGCAGTGTCCAGTATGAATTCTGAAATTTACCTATAATTATAAAAGTACGTAAAAGCTATTCATTATCTTCACGCTTTGTCCCTCGTGGGATAGCTAGGCAGAACTGATCACCACACGCTACGGTCTATCTCTTTCACGTCGTCAAATATCACCTTCATACACGCCCTCCAGGGGGCCTTCATTTTTTATACGTGACCTTCCTTCAGTATGATTAATACTGTATTCTGGAAGGCCAACAGAGATCTCTCCTCTTATCACTCAGTCTTGCTTCATAAGGCTATTTTGCCATTGTTTTTTTCACTTAATCTCTCGTCGTGTCAAAACAACTTTTTTTTTCAATCACACTGTAACATAAAAAGCTTAGTACTAATATTGTTTTTCAGCTTCCTGATAGAAACCTGGGAACCTAGTGTTAAGTCACACCGCTCCTGGGAAACCATTTCCGTTCAGCACTTTCCGGATAATTCTGAAGGCATTGCTTGTTGAGAGTCGGAATTCAGCGTAATAGCTGTAAAAACTAAATTTAAAACTTCTATTATTAAGTTACCGTCATCGAATTGCAATTTTCGATTATTTTCTATATAAATATCTTAGTAAAACATACTATCGTAGCTTCAAAGACATACATTTCTATTTGATTTCGATCTAGACGTTCGATCTAGATCTAACTTTACGTTGACTAGTTTTGAGCAAGCATCATTAACATCTAACTGCTATCGGGAACAAATGTGTAGAGTTGCTTCGTACATTCGTACTTTAAAATTCTTTGCAGAATGCTACATACATTTGGTCAGTAGCCTTTTTCTGAAAAAAAATAAAATATTGTAACAGTATTATGTTAAAATGTTTATAGTTTTAAATGATTACTCTAAAACTAGTACTGACAGACGTCTTTAAGGTTGTTTTAAATTGGGGCAAGCATTTAATCTTTCATATATTATTTACCGACTCTTTCAGGACCCCTTATAAGCATCCAGACCAATACGATGGCCCAAGCATCCTCCCAGACAGAGATGTACCGTAAGTTGGAGCGACCTCTGATAGGGCCCCACTTTCAAGTTAGTAAGTACGCATACAATCTTTTTTTTTATGAAAAAGACACGGCAAACGAGCGTTCGGGTCTCCTAATGTTAAGTGATTACCGCCGCCCACGGCCCCGTGCAACCCCAGAGGAGCTACAGGTGCGTTGCCGACCTTTAAGCTGGGTTGGGCTCCGGAGCCCGGCATTACCTGATGATCCATTTCTAGGCCGGGATCAAACAGCAAAAACTCTTTTTTCTTAATAGCATATTAGACTAAGTTCTCAAAATTTCAGTTTTGCTAAAATTACGTAGGTCGGGGGGCTCCGGGATCTTGGGCTATAGGCCAAAACATTTCTGAACGAGATTTTTGTTCTTGCATATTATTATTATCTTCATATTTAATTGATCTAAGCAAATTAAATATTTATTTAAATTTATATTTTCATTTCTTCGGTCTGGTGTCGAGGCAAAGTATGTCATTGAATTCCACCACTCAACACGCAATGCTTCCAGAATTCGGCGGAAAGTTGGCAACGAAGTGTCTTAGCTCTGGTTTCCCTCTGCTTACCCTGCTGCGTGCGGGATACAGCATGAAGCTGATTTAATTTAATTTAGTTTTTAGTAAAAACATGGCCTATCAATGAACAATGTTGCCATCGCATAAGACACACAATATCACTATCGGTAAATATAGCAAGTTAACAATATTTAAAATTTACATTTTTTAAACTAATATGGTTATTAATGCAAAAAATTTTTATTTTTAATCACAATTAAGTCACCACATTACTTACTTCACACAAAGTCGAAACGAAAAGTTTACTTTAAAATAACTGTAAAAATCCCAAAAGCTCATAAAAAGTTCCATTTTCACCCTGAATTAACATTTCAAATACAACAGTAATTCAACAAAAGACGTGATGCGGACCAGAGCTGGCTAACAAAGTTACTCGCTCGTAAAAATGGCGGGGGCGTCAACGCAATTAGAATTTCAAATTTTTCAATGAAAAATCGATCCTTCCGGCCAATCCGGTAGCTTCCGCCGCTCTTGGAGCACTTTTAATGGGGACAAAAGGGAAACATTTTGTCTATATTCAAAAATTGGTAATTTATAGTCGTTTGAATATTTTGTTGATGTGAAATATTGTTTTATATTTTTGCTTTATGCTTTTTGACTATTTAACTATCTATAATTGTTATAAAAATATATTATGAAGAAAAACACGTATGTAGATCCTTGTGGGTTTTGTCTTTTTTTTTTGATTAGTGGTTCCATAATTGTTTTAGAACCAAGACAACTACTCACAAGACTTCTGGAGGTTCTTTTATATCTAATTATATATTAAATGTAATAGCAAAAGCTTACCGACATTAAAATTCTTTTCAAAACATTCAAAATCATTCTTAGCAACATATTCTCTTTCACCTTCTTTTAGCTTTACGCTGTATCACACACATAGTAGGGTAGGCAGATGGAACCTGAGAACCTAGTATTAAGGCACTCCGTTACCTTGTTACCAATAAGATACTTCCGTTACTCATTTTCCGTTGAATCCTGGATGCATTGCGTGTTGAGTGGCGGAACTCAACGCTGCATTTTACCTCATCAATAACCTTATATGACTTTAATACCTATATCTTAAATATATAATGGATATATCTATTATTATTATAATTATAAAATAGCATTATCTGGTCACAATGAGAAGTGAAAAAAAATATTAATTTTGTACCTATATCTAAAGTATACAAAAATATATTAACAATATTACATTTTCATACGTGTGAGTATACCTTCCTTTGAGCTACGTTTTCAAATCCTGTAATTGTTAGCTAGATGGGTCTCCATGCCTCCCACTTCCGGAACTGGGAGGACGCTCATAACGTACAATCCTACAGTCAGTTCGATTCGAATTAATTTTCCTCCCTTCTGTAGTTTATTTGGATATTTCAGTATCTGAATTTATATACTTTTTTAAGCTTCACGCTTTATCCCGCATCTAACACTAGGTTCCAGCAAAAGGGAACCTAGTGTTAAGACAATTTTTTTGTGAATATATAATGTTGGGTGTAGATGAATTTTAAAGCATTATATAACAAATAAAATATATACTTATGCAAATTATTGTTAGACAATTCTGTTCTCAATATTCCAGCGAATCCCGGAAGCATTGTGTGTTGAGTGGCTGAACTCAACGTCTCCTTAAGAAAGCGAGGAAATGAAAATATTAATTATTTCATTTCCTAGAATAAAAGTCGAACACACAACCTGTCACGCAAACAGGCGCGAGACTGTGCCCCTGCGCCACGACAGGCCTTATTGTTTTTCCGTTGCCCACTTTTCATTTGAACACAAAGGCTTGGCGGCAAAAACAATATTTCAAATACCTATACATTTTGTTAGGGTACTTTTAAGAAACCCCGTTCCTCATGCCCGCCATTGCGTCACCTAATTTTCAAGACATTGCGAGTTCAGTGGTGGACATCAACACCGCTTTTTGTCTCGTCACCAGAAACAACAAAAAACGCCATTCCTCGAGTGGTAATCAAACCCACAACCGCCACGTTTGCAGTCAGCCACTGTGTTATAAATATAAAAAGCACAGTAGCTACCTTTATAATAGTTAGGCACTCAAAAAACTCATACAAAAAAATATATCAAAAAGGTAGAAAATCCGTCTTAAATACCTAAAACCGACCTAAATACCTTTGTCCCAAATATAAAATTACGGTCTTCAGTCAAGAGTCATCGTGACAAAACGCGAATGATTGCGTCGTCTAATCCGTAAAGTACTGTGCTTGGTACGTCTGTCTGGTTATTATGTAGAGCGTTGAGTAGAATGGAGGGGTGAGGAAGATAGTGTAGTTTTAAAAAAATATATTTAAAATGCTTGGAAATGCTTTTAGAAAAAATAATTAGGGAAAGAAGTAAAAAACGAAGTATCTCCACCAAAACGGTAATCAATGCCACGCTTTGCCTCGTTACCACTCATCGTGGTGAAATGAAAAAATCTAAAAGTCGTGTATGACACACGATACATTCAAAATCGTCGAAATAGCTGACTGCAGCTCAGTTATAGTTGGTTCCATAAAAAAATGATGCAATATAGTCCATAGCCTTCCTCGATAAACGGACTGCTCAACATAAAATTATGCTTTGGATTAAAACCATTACCACCTTAGCTTTATAATATTAATACTTAAGAACATAGTATAATAAGTTAAATAAATGTTATAGGCAAGTATGTGTGTGTCGAGTAAATATATTTACAAGATGCTTAGAGTATAATAAAATAGTATAATGGAAGTCTTTATTAAACTTAAATTAATGTTATAGCGTCAAAAAATTAACAGAGAATGTCACGAAAATGGGCGAAAATAATAAAATGGAGTGTTTTAACTTAATATATACCTATATTTTCATTCAGCTTCACGCTGTATCCCGCACACAGCAGGGTTGGCAGAGGGAATCTAGTGTCAAGACACACCGCTGCCCACTTTTCGCCACGTTCTGGAGGCGTGTTGAATGGCGGAACTCAACGCCGCGCTTTGCCCCGGCACCAGGGCGAAGAAATGAAAATATAAATGTAAATAAATATTTTATCTCCTCGACTGGGGATCGAACCCACAACTAGTCGATTTAACAGTCACACTCGGTGCCACTGCGCCACGAATACCTTATACATATATTACTAAAATTAGTCTTTTTAGTTAAAACTTTGGAAATACAATATAATACAATATAGATTTACAAAACATCTATTGGTAACTCAAATTAAAGTTAATCGGATTTTATTATATAATTGAAAATAAAAAAGACCTATATACGTCTATATCACTGGTTTAATGGCAATTAAATTATAATTGATATCTTAACGTTCATTAGTGATTAATTCGTTCACTATTATGTAGTACCAGAACTATTATATTAGGTAGTTCTATCATTCAATGAATACCTATATAACACTGGCGCTATGGTACAGTGTTATAACGTTTTACTAAAAAGTTATGGGTTCGATATTCACTTGGGGCATTAATATTTTCATGTTTTCGCTCTGGTAACGAGACAAGGCGCGGCGTTGGATTCCATCACTCAACACGTAATGCCAAAAGAATTCGGCGGAAAGTGGGGAACGGAGGGCAGAGTGTCTTATCACTAGGTTCTAATGTCTCTAAAATTGAGCGAAATGTTGGGGAAAATATCTTAACACTGGCTTTCCTCTATACTAGGCAAGTAAAAGTGTGAATTTGCTATATTTTGTTTATTTAGTCATTATTAATGTATTAAG
This sequence comes from Heliconius hewitsoni, assembly GCA_018230445.1. NCBI lineage: Eukaryota > Metazoa > Arthropoda > Insecta > Lepidoptera > Nymphalidae > Heliconius > Heliconius hewitsoni. The sequence continues at coordinate 17,070 of DWAN01000571.1, read as the reverse complement.
AGGATGTAGTTAAATTCGTAGGTTTTTTACAGTAACCTATATAATTAACGAAGATATTATACGTCAAAATCGATAAGTTTCAAAGCATATGCGTGTACCGTACGTATTCAAGTGATCTACATTTTTTATTTTCATGTATTCATATTGAAAGCTCAAAAGAAGTTCTTTATTTAAATTAATTCTAAATAAAGTTCTTAGAGAGGTATTGGAAGCCACAAATGTCATATCATATAGTCAAAATAAAGCTCTACCAATACAAAAAATACCAAAAAAAAATACAAAACAAACACACAAAAATCCAACATAACAAAAAACCGAACACTTACAAAAAATAAACATAAAAAAAAATTAACATAAATAAAAAAAGCAGTATGCATCAAACATTAATACCAACAACATAAACCAAAAAAAAAATCCACACAAAATCGAAATCCGACACGCAAAATGCTGATTTAAGCTCGACATAAGAATTTTTTAGTAGTTTCCACTTTCCTACGTAGGTAGGGTAGGGTAGGGCGTTATGTGGACACGCCTCTTGGGGTGGCCAATGGCGGACCAGCTAGTAGGGAGTTCGACGCCGCCTAGCGTCCACAACTTAGTAAGTCGGTACCCTGTGTGAGGATAGGTCGTATAATCTTGTGGCATGGCATGTTCGACGGCTAGACGGGAACCTTTGTGATTTTTATTGTGTTTAAGTGTCACTATTTTGTGGGAAAATGAAGGTGAGCTTGATTTTTTTTCTAAAGAACTTTTCGGATAGAGTTTCTGATATGTTTAATTTTGTAGGTATATTAGGTTATTGTTAATAAGCCATGTGTAAATTTTGTATTTAGTCGTCAATTTGGGATTGTTTTGAATATTTTAATATGATAAGATTCATTTTTATAATATTTTTCATAGGTAAATTGATGAAAATACGTTTTTGTTGTAACAGTTACATGTTTGAGCTTTCGTCGTTTGTGATATAATATGAAAAAATATCCTTATATCGAATATTAGACAGTATGATATAACAAAATTATACTTTAAAGAGGTTTTAGACAATATGACTTATTTACATAATCCATAATACGTTGTATTATTTAGGTTGAATATTATACATATCTACTTGTGTTATACAAGCTCTCTTTATAAAGCTCTCATCGACCTTATAAATAACTTATTTTCATAAAAACTTTCAATGTTTAGAGTCAAATGTTAAATATTGATTTGTGTAACAAAATAATTTTAAGTGAACCATAAAATATTTTTAAAAAATCCAACGTTGTTTTGGCCTACAATACCTTGCCATACCTAATAAGTTAATAGGTTACTATTAACTTCAAATACATTGGTATTTTAATATATATTTCTATAATTACAAATGTGAAGTGAATTTGATGAATATAACTAAAAAATCTTAAAATATATTCTGTTAAAAGTAACTTTAGCACAAAATATTTTATTATTACACATTTAGTGAGAGTTTATCGTCCGTCGGTACTAAAGTGGTAAGATCTAGAATATTTTAGAGCATAATATTTGATTTAGTTTGAATTAAGTTTTTATTCGAATAAAGAAGTAAGGAAATTTTCCCCTAAAGTAGCAATTTCAATTGTATATATTTGTAAAATTTTGTTTCTATTTTCCTAAACTACAAATTTTTAAATGGATTTGAAAATTTTCTGTACAAAAAATATATTAAGAAAAAAATATATTAAGTATATTATCAAACTGGTCTTCTTCTTCATCTCTACTATTTCATATATAGAACAATTACTTTATTGAATGTAATTGAAAAAATAACTATTTTGTATTTTTTCTATATACATAAATATAGTATAATAACTTTTAACGTCATGTAGGCAGATGCAAAAGTTTAAAAAAAAGTTTTACAATAAAATTGATCTTTTAATTTAAATTTATTCTTTCAATTTATTTCATTATAACAAGTTACACGACTTAGCAAGAGGGACATTACATTCTAATATATTTCCTAGTGACAAAACAAAACTATACTACTATGAAAATATTTTTCCTATTAACAAACAAAAATCTATCACATAAGTACAACTCACTGTGTTGATTTTAAATCTTCAATATATCACCATATATTGGTATTTTGACAAATTATTCATCCATATTAAATTGTAATAAATTGTATACAAGGAATGGAGTAATAATTTAAAAATTATATATTTTGATTGCTCAAAGGAAATTAATAAATGTGATATTTCATTATTCATTAGTGGTTTTTTTTTTGTTCTGGCTTTGATCGTGGGAAAATGGTATGCTTATACCTAAAATATATTTATATTTTTATCTATTAAACAAAAAAGAGTAAGAATCGCTTGTTAAACATTTCTTGTAAATGTATCTCACCGAGCTAGCTAGCTAGTTAGCTATTGAGTTTCTTGGCGGTTCTAATCTGTAGAGCTGCTTTCTAAAACGGTAGTTTCCTATAGGGCTGACAAACTGATGTTTTAATATCATTTGCCCATCAAAACTGCGTGTAATGGCCTAATTGAATAAAAAATAATTCGTTTTTGTTTTCTGACTATAGTAAGTACGTGTATGAGCCAAACTCGTAAGTACTTAAAGTTTTTCTGGGTTTCTTTATATTAATGTATATTACAAACATCAATACTACGTAAGATTAAAATATTAGTTTTGGCGAAGGCAGAAACAACTTAGTGTTCAAACAGAATGGAGATAGAAAAAAATATTTATATATGTATATATACCTAAAACATTATCGTTCAAACGCGAGGTAGAATTGCTGAAGGGATTGTAGACGAGTACTAAAAAAGAATTTTTGTAATTCCTACGGAAACTATTTTTTCCACTAAAATTATTTAACTGTCTGTAAATCCTATGTTCCAAATATCTCAAGTCTCTTAATTACACTACGGCTACAGTTTGAAGTCTTTGTAGGATAGCTTAACACGTTATAATTTTTACATAAAAAAAATATTTTCATATTAAATGCACTAATAACAGCTGCGAATATTCGTTACAGTTAATTTTTATTTATTTTTCAGTACAATAATGAAATATAGCGGTGAGGTTTTCTCTGATAATAACCAATTAGAATATTTTTATATAATTGTTTCTAGTTATATTAGTTAAATTTATTTAGTTATTTTATATTTTAAAAATCAGACAAGCGCGAGTTTGGCTCAACCACCGAGGGTTCCGTACAAAAATTGGAGATCACGAGCTTTTTCTGAAATTCAAGTTTCGCTTTGCTAGAGCTCTTTTATCCGATACCTCAATTGAACTAGAGGCTTTAATACCTAGGCTATTATTTTTTAATATTTAACCACAAATGTATAGGTTTCAGATTTTTTCCTAAACTAGTACTACCTGTATATGGCAGCCGCCAAATTTCATAGTTCTAGTTTCATTGTTCTATATTATCGAAATAAACGTTTCTTGCGATATTGCCGTATTTTTTTGTTAAGTAAATGTAGAAATACAATCAGGAAATCACGGGACCGTACATTTAAGCATATGATTTTAATTTCACCTAGATATCTCCAAGTGTTCTTGAGATCTCTGACAAACAGACGGACTGACAAGAAAGTGATCATATAAAGGTTTCTTTTTTGCTTAAAATTCACGGAACCCTAAAACCGACCATATAAAAATTATCCGCAAAATCATCTATCCCATAGACGTAAGTTCCAAAGAATAGTAAGTAGCTTATCTCTGAGCGTTCTTGATAACCAATATTTACATATCGTGCCTCCGGAATTATATTACACCGTGGCCTCTGCTTCTGAACTCGAGACGATACTGTATAATTAGATGCATTGTTTTATAGATATACTCCTTTTTCTTTTATTATTAGTATTTATATAACTATTCGTTATTTATAGTATAGTAGAGTAGAGGTGATTTATGTTAGTATCTTTGGAGGTAAGCTTATGTGAAGCTTGGTTAGCGAGAGGATTGTTTATTCGATTATATTTTATTATAATATATATATAGAAGTTATGATATAATGGTGTAATAATAGATTGTTGTTAGCTTGTTATACCTCTATACTTACATAAAAATCGTAACAGATCGGTTTCTGTATTTGGAATATGTTTAAGAAAAATGTTATTGGGGACCTTTATTAATGTAATAGAAAACAAACAATGATTTTTAAAATTTTCCTCGACCGATTCAAATACACTATTACATTCTGGCAAGCTCCGTTAACATATAGGGTTTGTTTTATTACATTCGGCTCTTATAAATAAGTTATATCAATTTAAAGTATGTTGTTCGACAAAATTGCTACTTCCTAAAATAATTATTTTATACAACCGTTATATTGAATTGGCCTAATCTTTAGTTTTCAATGTTTTGTTGTTTGATATTGTTGATACACAAAAAACACGAGATTATATGATTATAAAACAGACCAAGATTCCAAGATTTAGGATTCTCCAATGTAAGTTGACACCCTCTAGTACACCCACGTATTGCTTGTAATTTCTCATTGATAAATAGAGATTTGGAGCATTATACTATATATAATCTATGTTTCATCCTGTATTTGCGAAATCAGAATTTATGCGGGAAAAACTACGTTTGCAGTGTGCATACAGTTACGGTTCACCTACGATACATGTGAAATAACTAAGCATTTTTCTATTAAATACGAAAATTTTTGTAAACAAAATCCAATCCACTCCCAAAAGGGGCAGGGCAATGGTGTGATTGTAACGTGATGGTTGTGAGTTCGATTCCCTTTTGTGAGAATGAATTATTATTTATTAATATTTTCATTTTTATGTGCTCTAGCACCAAGACCTGGCATTGAATTCCGCCACCCAACACGCAATGTTTCGAAAATTCGGTGGAAAGTCGCGGTGTCTTTACACTAGTTTCCCTCTGCCTAGCCTGCTTTATGCGGGGTACAGCGTGAAACTGATTTAATTTTATTTTATTTTTTTAGTATAAGTAATCAAACTAAAATAATGATTCCATTTTTAAGATACGGTCCGTCAAAAGGAAAAAAACGGACCCTTTATAGGATCACTTAGTTGTCCGTCTGTCAAAACCATTTTACTTGATATCGCGTTGAGGTATCAGTATCTATGTATCGTCTTTGCTTCATTTTGAATGAATGATTGGCCGAGTAATCAAAACTATACTGTACTTCCCGTGGCTATATAGTTATAACATTTAGGACGAAGGAAGAAGTAAAAATTTATAGAAACAAAAATTACAAACTTATATTTTTAGTTAATTTCATACAAAATAAGTGTATGTGCGCGCAAACTTAACTCTGTCAACTTTTTTCGTCGCATCGTCAAAACATATAAGATATTTCCCAATCACAATACTGAAATACTGAAATTGGTTGAATTGAAAGTTCTCGATGGGCGAGTCCGACTCACGCTTGGTCGGTTTTGTCTTAAATATACATAAATAAACATTCGTATATTGCAAGCGGGCATAGCCACACGGGAGCAAGAACAAAAAATTGGAATTACCATACTGATGTGAACGTTTAGCCATGGTGCCAGGGTGCTTGGACTTTTTTTCAATAGACGCGACTATAAATCCTATCCTGAATATAAAAAATAAAAAAGAAATAAATGTATATTAAAAATAATTAGACATTTAATGAAAAATGGGGAAAAAGAAGAAAATCGCTTAAATGTCGTGATTTGAACCTTGGATATTTTACTATTTCCTGTCTGGAGATAATAAGTGATTGTGATATTATATTGGATTTGTTTCTGTTGAGCTTTAAATAAATTAAAAAAAAAAAATAAATGAAAAAAGTAAACCGAAGTATTAAGTTGTATGCAAAGTAGATGAATTCTACATGGAATGGTTAACTTCGCTGTTCATAAGTCTTTATTTCTTTAAAATGGACACGAATAAGTTAACTAAGCGATCCAACACAATTTTAATAGTATATTTATCCTGCATAAAAGTTTTTTTTTTCAAATAAGTTTTTAAATAGGGTTACAAAATGAGAAATCAATAAACCTTTATATTTGTATGTACATATGTATGTTCAAGTTCGCTTCCGTACAATGCTTTGTACTTAGCTCCAATTAAAAAAAACTAAGAGCTTGGAAATGTACCATAACCAAATTTAGTCTACAAAAATATTAAAAATTTCAATAAAAAATCATTTTAAAGAAAACAAAAGGAAAATATCGTTTTATTTTATTATACGCTTTGGTTTATCGGAAAAGAAATAATGAAATGAACTGTAAATGTCCTCTTTCATTACCATTAATATCTTCTTTTATTAAGGTATTTTTTACACCTTGTGTTGAGTTTTATCGTGAAGTAATTAGGATATACATTTGTAGCACTTATATAGCTTAGACAAGCTACTTTAAGGTCGCGGTACGTTAAGGAGCGGCTTTAAGGTTTATCATCTTCTTTTTCTTTAGCTTCACGCTGCATCCCGTATAAAGCAAGGTACGCACAGGGAACCTAGTATTCTAGTGTTAAGACACTCCGATCTTATTAAGATACTTCTTTTCTTCACCTTCCTCCGAATTCTAGAGGCATTGCGTGCTGAGTAGAAAGTGATCGAACTCCACGCCGCAGGTCCACCATCTGACTTCTATTATAGAAATATTTCTTGATCATAAGATTATCTTGGAAAAGAGAATGTTATAAAAAAGAAGGAAGTAAGCCTCCATAGAATAAAAGAAATTTTGAAATAATTTGGAGTTATCAACGATATTCGCTATTTTTTTATGGGGAGCCGAAGTTTCCTTTATTAAATTGATGCGTTGTTAATTCTTACTCAAGGAAATAACAACATTTTAATAATGATTTACAAATTTTGGTATCTCCACAATGTCTCTATGTAGAGAATATTTGGATCATCCTCTCCTACTATTCAAAATAAAAAATAAAGGCAATACATCAAAAATAAAGAATAAACTAAAAAAAAAATCCGTTTAATATAATTACAAACGAACACACAAAAGTAAAAACTACGTACTACATCTTATAATCCTTGTATAAAATCCTATTAAATTCGAATCGCGATAAATCGTGAGGCTGTCGTCGGCGGCGGTGCGTTTTGTCCCTTTCCACCAAATAATTCGTATCGGTAAGAAATATTACGTCGGACTCTTTATAGGCTAATGTGTGATTTAGAGCGGCCGAGAGGCCCTGGAGCGCTGCCACTGGCTCAATGCGGATATTAATGATAGGCATGTATCATGCAAATGTAAGGGTCAAGGTTCAAATCTCGGTAAGGGTGAAGTGAGGCCAGCTTTGGTTTATATGTTTTGTAGTGTTTACAAGTACTTTTTTCTAGATAAATATGTAAAATTGTTTTTTTTTTGTCTTCACAATGTGGGCAGAGGAAACTTAGTGCTAAGACACTCCGTTTCCTAATTTTCGCGGAATTAAAAAAAATAATAAACTTTTTCTAAATTTTGAAAATTCACATTTGTTACGGAAGCTTACCGTCGTATACGGATCAAATTGAAATCTATACACTATATTCGTAATCATTGCTATTATTTATTTATTATTTGAGGGTCATATTACTATCGAAAAAATATATATAAATTACCAATAAAAAAAAATAACAAAAGAAATCGAGCCGTCTAAAAATATGCCGTCGTAGCGCGGCGGCACAACGTTTGACTGTATACTGGTACACAGTGGTTCTGGTTTCTATTTAATACTTTAAGTTCCTCTCTCTATTAAGAATACAAGGTAATAGGTTACGTGGAGTGTCGCCACTTAACACGCAAAGAGTTAACCTCACGTTTCCTCTGCCCACCCAGCTATATGCAGGATATAATGTGAAGCTACAAAATTTAATGAAAAATAATATGAAGCCGGGGGCAGAAGGATCTACTATAAACGCAGGTCGTGGATTTGATTCCCACTCTAGGCGATAAAATATTTAATGTTTTCATTTCCACGCTCTGGTAAAGCGAGGCGTTGAATTGCATCACTCAACATGCAAAGAATTCGGACGAAAGCGAGAAGCGGAAGTGTCTTAATGGGAACGAAGCATCTCAACAAAAGGTTCCCAAGTTCGCTCTGCCTACCCTGCTACGAGTGGGACACGGCGTGGACCCAAAAAAAGAAAAAAAAAGTGCTTTTTAAAAAAAATATTAAGTATATTGTAACTTATATTATATATTAACATAGAGCAGTAATTAACTACAAATTATGAGTTCAAGTTATAGGTTCGTGCGTTGTAACTATTAATTTTAATTACGAAACGAGAGCAACTTTTTAATAAAAATTCAAATTTTAAACATAAATATAATATGCGAAATAGTATGTGTGTGTGTTTTTTTTTCGTGTTAATTCTTTATCAAACTCGTGTGGTTTGTCGGCAAATAAGTCGATTTTATTGTTTTTTTTATTGATATATGTTATATATTTGATTTGTACTATGACTTTGCTTATGTTTTATTATTTTAATTTTTAATATATTATTTTTTATAGCAATTCATTTTAGGTTATGCCTAATATGAATTATTTAGGGACGATAGAATAGCTCTATTTCTCACTTTTCGCCCAAATTTATAATTAATTATAACAGTCACTGAGAATAAATAGTCCATGCGTTTAGTCCGGCATATATCACGACATATTAGAATAACCACTTCAAATAAACAACATTATTTACATATAAATATATAAATTGATGCCAGTCGTGGCGTAGGGGTACAAAGTGTGACTGTAAATCGATTGGTTGTGAGTTCGATCCCCACTCGAGGAGATGAAATATTTACGTAAATTTATATTTCCATTTCTTCGCTCTGGTGTCGAGGCAAAGCGAGGCGCTGAGTTCTGCCACTCGACACACAATGTCTCCAAAATTCGGCAGAAAGTGGGAAACGGAGTGTCTCAACACTAGGTTACCCTCTGCCTACCCTGCTGTGTGCGGGATACAGATGATTTATTTTTATTCTATATTTTAAATATTTAATTATATTCATTTAGTAAATACATAACAAAAGTGTCTCCAAAACAAGATGAAAATAATAAATATATATTACTGATGAATTGTATTATAGCTATGTAAATAATGCATACGTATGACGTACGTCATTTATACGTACGTCATATTTTCATATTAAGACTGTAAGTACATATATATTTTTTTAATTTATTTCAAAACAAAATATAAATTATAAGAAGATTTACTTTAAAAACAAACAAACCAACAGATATATCCAATATCCAAATACTATCAAAATTTCAATATCTATGTTAGAAACTTTAATAAAAATTCAAATGATCTCCTTATCAAATGCTACCGATGTGCTTCAAAATAAGGTCAGAAAGAGTCGACAGGGGACTGACGAGACACGGAAGACTATTTATTGAATAAACAACGAGAGATTCGGCATTGTAGTGTGATGACGGTGGACTTCTCAGGCTTAGGGATGGTTGGGAAAATGGTCCACGGCTTTAAAGACGAGAATGGATGCTGTAATTCATTTTATTTATCCAATTAAATGTATGTTTTTAATAGATTATTTGTTTCTGAAATCTATGTTGTAATAAAAACGAAAGTGTAGGCGTTAACAACGACTGTCGACTATAAAGTACTTAACAAGACTAACCTTTTGTATCTAATTTACTTTAAATATCCGTATTCATTAGCCGCTGTAGCAAAAGGCAATGTTCGAACAATTAATATCTAACAAGAAACACGCCTTAAGCTCACCATATCTAAAATTTTAAACTGAAACCACTAAATAGCAGTATAATATTAAAATGTAAGCTAAAACTGTGGGAAAAATGGTTAAAAACATCTTAATATTGTTATCCAAATAGTTGAGTTTTAAATGGAATAAGATTAGGTTAAATATCACTGATAGAGACGTTAACAGCGGCGTTATCTCCACGATTTAAATATATATTAGAAACAATTCAAGACAAATGTTTCTTTTTAATTATTTTCGTATAAAATCTAAATGCCATCTTTAAATTGTACATGCACGGAATAATATATATACATATGCATCAGATATTTTATCTTTAAAAAAATAAATAAATAAATAAAATACCGTTCGCAAAAAAAAGACTATAGTTGTGTAAACAAGCGAAAGTTGCGAAAGAAAAATTCAAAATGTGTATAAAAAACGCATAAATTACCCCCAAAGTGGATATCGTAGAGACGTCATTGTGACAAACGTCGGAGCCTTTGACACGAACCTTATTAATTATTCTTTCATCGAATTAAGGAAATTTATGTTTGCTAATTTATTAAAATAGAGACGTTACAAAATATTCTTGGCTAGCGGCGGGCAGAGGTGACAATATATTTTCTATACCTTTTAAATATTTTTTTATACACTGCTGTGAGGCGGAAGGAACTTGGGAACCTGGTGTCTAGACACTCAGTTTCCTATTACGACACTTGTGTTGCCCACTTTTCGCCGAATTCCTGGCACATGTGTATTGAGTAGCGGAACTCAACGCCGCGGTTTACCTCGTTAAAATTTATGTAAATAACAATTATTTTATTGCCCCAAATGGGAACCAAATCCACAACCGGCACGTTTATAGTCGTACGTTTGGCTAGAACGATCTCTTTATACTAATATATAGATAACATATATAGTTAATTTAGTCATTTCTTATGAAAATCTACTTTTAATACAAATTCAATACTTTAATTCGTATATACTACCTTATAATAGAGAATTAAGACGTCCGAAGCCCTAAACAAAACAAAACTGCATTTTATAAACAGCCCAAATTAATTCTAAAAAAATACTGTAACGATATTTTAAATACTTATTTGCAATTACAACGACCATCTTTAGTGGAACATTAGTTAGTGCAACAGAATATACTTATCACATCTGCCATCTGCCGCAAGTAAAACTAAATTATGTTTATGACCTTTGAATTCAGTTAAAAAAAGAAAGAAACAAACACAAAAAAAAATCAAAAGTCACCCTGGATACGGAACCTTTCATAATTAATAATTTAGGAGGCCATCCTTCGAGATTTTGACACGACACCCGACGCGTCCTAATCAATTGTCGCTGTTATAAAGTAACACAAAAAAAATGTTTGAAAGCGCGAGGTTAAAATACGTTTATATAATATTTTCTTTCTATAAGTTATTTTTTAAACGTTCAAAGACCATGGGTTTTGTGATTTTGATGTACAATACAAAAAAGGCTTCTGTTGATTTTTGACTCTATATATAAATTTAATGTGTGACTAAAACGGCCTAGATTATAGTAAATTGTATTTATTTTAAAAATCTAAGATTTTAAATCTTAGATGATATTTAAAGTTTTATTTCTATAAGTAAATTATTTTTACTTAACATAACATATTCGTAATAACATGGATTTGTAGGGAATGTATTAGATATTATGGTTTTCTTCATTTGTTATAATGATTTTTCCTCTAGTATTTATTATGATATATATCTACTTATCTTAAATTAATATTATCAAATTAATATCTGAATGTCTGAACTAATCTATGCAACAAAAAAGTATTTAAAATAGTTGTAAAAAGCTAAAATTCTAATCACCCTCGGCCCAGCAAAATCCTAAAGCTCATGTCACTTTGGAATCGTTTTACTCTTGACATACATACATTAGAAGCAATATGCCGGATATCATTAAAATTTTATGACTTGCTTCGAATATTGTCTTATCTGCGCTTGTGTTTATTGGTTTTGATAAAATCATTAATGTATGGGACGATTCTATTACGAATTAATAATGCAGTACATACATTTTTTTTTGCTTCACGCTATATCCAGCACGTAGCTAGCCTGCTACAGAGGGAACCTGGGAACAGCGAACAGGTAACGAAAATACTTAATATTTCTATTCGTCGAGTGAGAATCGAACTCACAATCGTCTCGTTTACGTTACACCCTTGTGCCAAAAGGCCACAACGCGACAGTTTTATGTAGGTTTTCCACAATCTATACCCATAGTAATATATACGCTAAAGAGTTTGTTTGATGATCGCGCTCATCTCAGAAACTATTAGGTGGAATTCTTTCCATATAACTAACAGTACCTACTGTACCACCGGGGTGTGTGTACAGGGGCGAGGCTAAGTTAAGGCTAGTTTCATAGAAAACTACTGTACCGTAGTAGCATGGTCGAAAATTATCTGAAAGAATATATTTGTGAGTTATGAATTCCATTCTTAATTGGGAGAATTAGTATTACTATTTCGGTCCAGAAAGTTAAGTTAAAGATTAGTTAAAGAGTTAGTGGAGAGTCTCCTCTCCCCAGTTTGTGTTGTTTCAGGAGTAATATATACCTATATAAATAATAATTTAAATCTCTGCATTTGGAAAAAAGTTGGGTATGTGCTAAGATAAAAAGAATTTATATGAATAATTATAATAATTTATTTACCGTTTCCATTAATATTTATATAAATAAGGTGATTGATCTACAATCTATAAGTATCTTAACTTTCTCATCGCGACTATTTTACATAAAACAATATTGCTCTAAGGCTCTTAATTGATTTGAATGTTCTTTTGTTTTGTTTTCTTTGTTTTTGTTTATAGTGACAGTGTAGTGAAAGAAGTGACATGATATAATTTCTTGAAATAATGCTTCAAATTTATTCCTTTCATATAAAAAAGTATATAATTTTTTTTTATTTTTTTGTTAAATACGACATTACTTATAAACTTAGATCTTTTTCAAATAATATGTATGAAAAAAAAACACTTTTTCTGACATTATCGAGCAAATAAACATTTTATCAAATTAAATATTATAATGTTCTTTTCGAATTCTCGCGGATCGGCCGTGTGTGTTTAATTCGTACTAGTTTTGTGAATAGTTTAGAAATTAAATAGATAAGCCTACATAAATACGTCGTTTTCGTCATTTTACTGTTGGTTTATCGTATTTCATCGATCCTTTTGATATCGTGCGGCCAGAGCACTTATTTATCATTATATGAGAGAAAGGGAGATGGAAAAAAGAAATTGGATGATTTATTTAAAAAAAAAAAGGTTTTAATATTTTCTTAGAAACTATGTTACATAGATATAATATGTAGATGGTGTTTAGCAGTATTATTTTTTGATTTGATTATTAATTTATTAAATAGTTTATTTTTAGCTTCACCCCGTATTCAGTATATGGCAGAGTAGGCAAAGTTAACCTAGTGTTAGATACTCCGTTCTCCAAGTTTCCGCCTAATATTTGGGATATTCAGGATTAGGATACGTAAAATGAATCGTATTCGATTCCAAGTTTGGGCACAGCGTGCGGGTGCGCTGGCTTACAAACTACAAACAAACCCATATTTCTAGCAACGTAAACTGAATCTGTTCTCAGGTCAGTCATGTCTTCGCATACGCTGATCCACTGGGAACAAAACAATAATACTTTTTCCTTCCGTTCGTTCGTCCGTCGTATATATATATTGTGAAGTTATGTGGTCAAATACCATGTTTGCCACAAAGAAACCCTTCTCCTTGCAAAATTCCAATGTAACAATGTAGCCTCATTCACTCTCTTGTCGCCTGGCTGGCTGGTACTGGCCCAGCACGTCCTCGTAACCACTCCGCGTAGTTCCGACCCGTTCACGGGTCCCAATACTCTCCCAATACCTCTGGAGACCTAATGGAAACTGGCGCATACGTCGCCAACAAGTGGAAATACTGGAACAGTTGACTATAAGTGTGACGGTTGTGGGTTTGATTCCTACTAGAGAGAATGAATTATTTCAACACACTGATGAGAAGACAAGTTGTGGCGTTAAAATCCGTTATACTACACACGCTGTCACAAATTCGGGCAGAAAACGGTGAACGGATCGTTTCAATAGTACGTTCCTTTAGTACTATGTGCGGAATAAAGCAAAATATGAAATAAAAAAATAAAAATATTCCAAGTTCATATCAGAGTTTACCAAAGTATACAAATATAGAATAATAAACTATCAAAAGGCATCACGACTGAGGCCAGGTTAAATAATTTTATTGTGTTCTTACTATATTCAATATATGTATGTATGTATAGCGATCTCAAGACTGATTGACGGACAGACATGACTAATCGTTTATAGAAATTATAAAACGATTCCATTTGCACAATTGAAATGAATCAAAGGATGTCCTAAGATGGCTGCTTCATGCTTTTTCCCGCATAGCAGGGTGGGCAGTCCATCTTGTTGGGGGTTGGGGGCTTTTCATTCAATTTTCGAGATTTTATGTGCTGAATGGTGAAACTGAACGCCGCGTTCAACCTGGCGGAGGAACGAAAGCGAGGAAATAAATATAATTTCATAATGGCTACAGTCACCTATATTTCATCACGACAGCCTCAATAACTTTACCACAAGATCTGAAGAAGAGTTACTGCATTACGGAGTGAATGTATTGACGACAATCGAATGCTGTGCCACTGAGCCATGACCGCCTCGCCACTATAATGCCTTAATTTATACGTAAGATATTTCCGATTTCTTTAGATAAAATAAGTTTATTTTTTCTACTTAAAATGAATAATAGAAAAACCATAATATTTTATTCGGGCTGTCGTCGAGACAAAGCGCGGCGTTCAGTTCCTCCAGTCAACATGCTCCAGAATCCAGTGGCAGTGGAGTGTCTTAACATTGGTCTCTTATCGCCTATGCGGAATACAACGGGAAGCTGAAAAAAGAAATGTTACGTACTCTCCTAAATTCAAGAGTACTTTAAAAAAATTCCCCACGTATACCCAATAATAATAATACACGATAAACAAAATAAACTCAAAGAATTCCATCTTTACAATATTTATTCTTTAATATGTAAAAATTTAACACCTCCGTCCGACGCTGGTATGATAAATCGATTCGCGGTCACCGCGCATTATCCGCCTGTCCTGGAATCCAGACCCATTAATATTTCATCAAACAGATGCCTTCAAAAATTAATAGTACTCGATACGGACGGACGGACAATGTGATTGAACAAAAAACACCCTCTGTTGATGCCTACAGTCAAATATATATATTTCGTATAGACTTTCTAAACAATATTTTTTGATGTATATCGTATTTTGATTTATAGGCCTTCGTGGTGCAGCGGCACAACGTCTGACTGTAAATGCAGTTGTTGTGGGGTCAATTCCCACTCGGGGAATGTAATATTTTTAGTTCCCCGGTATCAACACAAAGTATGGTGTTGAGTTTCGCAACACGCGAAATTGGAGCGGATATAAAGCAATGGAGTGTCTTAATACTAAATTTCCTCTATATACCTATCCTACAACGTGAAGCTAATTTAATTTGATTTAAATTTTAATATAATTTTTTTATTTTAGCTGCTTGAGACCGTTGCGTTGGTGCAGTTGGACAGTATAGAAATCTACAAAATGGTAGAAATTTCGAATTCTTTGTAAGAGAGAATAATATTGCTTATAATATTTAGATTTTTATTTATTGGGACAAATTGCGGCAATTATAAGGATAATCAATGTTTAAGCGGGGAAAAGCAGACCGACATCATACTATGCGGGAAAATAATAAAATTTACAGTTCATAAGATTAGCACGTTCAACCGAACAAACTGTTCACTTTTATAATATTAGTATAGAATAACCAATTCTGACAACGCTCCCACGTTTCAACTTAACCGGGCTCGATATGATTGCGGTCATCAAACAAAATAAACTGGCTATAGCGAGTTATTGTTAATTATTTATAATAATAATCACTGATATCGCCATATCCATAAAAACAGTTTTTATGTATAAACAGTCAGTCATTCAAATCTTTGTTCATAATATGATTTGATGACGAACCGACTGAGACAACCGTGTCGTTTTTAAAATTTTTAAATTGAATATATTTAGTTATTGTGTTTTAAGAAAATTTCGTTATTAATTAACGTTGAATTTCATTACATAGTAAATTGTTTTTATAATATTCATCGTGGCATAGTGTCGCAGCCTTAGGCTGGAAACAACGGTTCTGGTTTCGTTTTGGGGGAATAAAATATTTAAATTTTCTTGCTCTAGTAACAATACAAAGCGCGGTGTTGAGTTTCGTCGCTCAACCCGCGAATTGGTTGGAATTTGGACGGAAGGTGGAGAATTCAGTATCTTAACACTAGGTTCCATCTGTGTGCCTAGCGAGGCATCGCTATATACAAAATACAGCGTGAATCCGTAGAAACAAATAAAAATAATTTACTACATACCACCAACCACTTAATAAAATTTACAATAAAATTTAAGTAACCGCTACCGAACAAGAAATTCTTTAGAACATACATATAAATTGAAGGAGTTAAATCACACCTCAGAGAGGCTTTTGTCGCCTCATATCGGTGTTCAGTGATTTATAGACCCTTTATAATACGCATTAAACATATTCAACATTTAATAATGAAGTATATTAAAATTACTAAGCTCTTTTACGATGGATGTTGTTGTTTTTTTTATATGTTTTATTGTATGGAGAACTTAGTGATGTGACACTCTGTATTTTTTTATTTTTAAATAAAATAAACCTCTAAAAATATTTTATTCTGTTTATTGAATAAAAAATAAAAAACAATATTCCAATGGGTCTGGTCTGGTCTTTGTACGAGTGACAGAAGTCCGACTTTAAATATCTATATTATTTTGTCTTTGATGATAAAATTACTCGACAGATTTTGAAGAAATTCTGTTTATTACATAGCTCATATTCCTATTTATTCCTCATCACCATTAGTGTATACTGTAACAACTACCTATATCAAATTTTATACAATTTTAATGTACAAAAAACCTACCTTACAGACCAGTAACTAGGCTGTGTCTTTTAAATATTTGAAAGTATTGATCGCTTGTACTGCTAAAACAATATATAGGTAAATAGTGTAGGTACTATGCGTTCATATTACTGATAATTGCTCACGAACATCGAATGAACCATTAGAACCATCAAAACGTATAAAATTACCTGTACTACCTTTATAGGTCTATAACTACAATTTTATTCTGATTCAGTATTAAAAACATAAAATTTAGATCAAATTACTTAAATTTTCTTATTTTTTTTGAACATTAACATTTTTTATTCCACACGTAGAGAAGAAAAATACTTATTTAGAAAACATATAAAAATTTGAACGTAGCGGGACTTGAA
>DWAN01000570.1:0-22771 GCA_018230445.1 Heliconius hewitsoni | reverse complement strand
TTTTGTGTGTTATTAGAATATATTTAATGTACTGTATGTTTCCCTTAAAAATAAAAAAAATAAATAAATAAAAATATTATAATTAACTTTTGCAAACAGTTTTTTTGGAACAATTATAAGCTTACACAAATAAAGTTTTAAAAACCTAAAAATAATTTTCTATATTTTCCAAATTTCAAATCAAAATTAAAATCTTATATTATAATATTCAATAAATTAAAACTGTATGACAGACAGACAGAACTGTATGACAGTAATAAAAAAATCAATTTGAAGACATGTCAGGCTATTAAGAAATATTATTATTATAATTTACTTTAAAAAGACGTACTTTTAAATTACCCCCGTTTAATCCATTTAAAATTTTGGACTCGAAACCTTAAGCTCAATTTTGTTGTAATTTATTCGACATATCTCATTTATCCAAACGCGCCTGTTTATGTTTCTTATTACTGTATTACAATCCTCAACAACTTTATATGTCCACAGAGAATCTCAACTTACTATTATAATATACAATATACATTATATAAACACGTCATGGCGTAGCGGCACAAGAGTGTCACTGTAAACGCGACAGTTGTGGGTTTAATGTGGGTATTAGTCAATGAATCGAGTCGAGTCGAGTCAATGAATTATTATTTATTAATATTCTTATTTCGTCGCTCTGGCACGAAGGCAAATGCCCGGCGTTGAGTTCCGCCACTCAACACGCAATTGCCTTGAAAAATTCGTCGGAAAGTGGGAAACGGAATATTTTAACATTAATTAGGTCCCCTCTGCTTAATCTGCTGTGAGCGGGATACTGCGTGAAGCTGATTTTTTTCATAATATAAACAATATACTACATAATAAAAGAAATTAAAGTTTGCATAAAGACAACTATTGGATATACAACCTATAATACCACGAACTGTGAAGTTATGCCAAATACCACTTGAAATGTGAGGTGTGATCAAAATATTATTTATCTAATATAAGCAATCGTCAAATAACATGTCAGTAGTGTCAGTTATACGGGAACCTGAGAAGAGCTAACAAGAAACAATAGTTACTCTTTTAATATATAAATTACAACGGTTGTATAACATTCACTAGTTTTCCTTGTAAACATGAATAGAACTTTCACATAATTGCACGCATTATTATCAAATCAAATCAGGTGCACGCTGTATCCCGCATATAGCAGGGTAGACGAATGGAACCTAGTGTTAAGACACTCCGTTCCCCACTTTCAGATGAATTCCGGAGGCATTGCGTTTTGAGTGACGGAACTCAACGACTTCGATTCCAACTCGGGGAAATTATTTTTTCATATTTTCATTTCCTCGCTCTGGCAACGAGACAAAGCGAGGCATTAAGTTCCGAAACTCACACGCATGACTCGAAAACTCGGAACGTGGTGAACAGAGTGTCTTAACACTAGATTTCCCCCGGTTAAACTGATATATGCGGGACTCAGCGTGAACTAACCTGATGTTGCAATATAAGTTCAGTGACGGTCCTCTCGCCCAGCGACCGCGCCGCCCTCGCCGCCCGCCCTCTGCCCTCCTCGTCGGTAATAGCACATTGTAGCAACGTCACCAATTTACGTTGCATAGGTCTCGATAACCGATTGCCGGCCGTACTGTTGCTTGCTGTGTGAAAAAAAAAGTATAAATATCGATGAAGCTGGCTGGACAACGTGCTTCAGTTCAGAATCTCATAAATCCCTTAAAAAAGGAAATCTATTATATGTATATTCTCTAATCGAAGGTAGCACGAAAATATAAGCGTAGTAGAAAAAAAATGTTTATACAAAATAATTTGAAAGCAACTAAGTCTTCGAGTTCAGTACAAAAATATACGTACATTGATACAAAACTATACAAAAATCGTTTAAATTAACTTCATTTTTAATTTCTTAAGCTTCACGCATCTCTTGAACTTAGCATAATAGGTATTAGGCTTAGTGTTAAGACACTCTGTTCTCCACTTACGGTATTTATTGGCGGAAAATTGCTTTGGCACATCTTAAACGAAAGTGGGGAAACCGAAATTACAACCACCGCGAAATTACAACCATTGAGGCGCAGAGATCCCACTGCGCCTCAATGGTTTAAAAATGTTTTATTTAAATTTAATTTCAAACAATATTTATATTAAATCACAAAACTAAATCATTACAACATCCTCAATTAATGAATATTACCTCATCGTCTAACATGATGCACTGTTTTAAAACAAATCGACTATTATCTATTAAAACTTCCCGTTTCAATAAAGCTGGGTTAACTTTACCACGGATATAAAATAAAAAGTTTACTAGTTAGTTACTAGGTTTACATTTTTTGATTGATGTGGGTGATGATGTGATGATTGTTGCGGGTGCAACCCCGATTAGCGTAATATTTATGTTAAAAAAAGGCAAAATATAGAAAACGGACACTACGGTCATACTCACTAAGACATATCCAGTCATCACCTTAAAATATAACATGAAATATATAAAATAGACGATGTAAATATCAAATAAAGAATCAAGCTTGCGTAAAACGAAGTTAAAACTGTACGCGTTGCATACACACGTTGGTCTAAAATCGGCGGGAATTAGATTATGCAGTGTCGAGTCCAATAACAGGATAAAACACAACTAGGATATCGTCGCGGTACTTTATAAATTGAGTAGCGTGTGAAGTTAATACTGTTACTTGGGTATGGAAACCTAGTTAGAAGTCATATATATATAAGAGTTCAAAAAGTAGGTTATATTATTTAATTGTTTTGCAGTAACATAACTAATTTGAAAATTAAATTAAAGTAATATTATCATGTGACAAGTTAATAATACATTTTACGACATAATGTTTTATATATATTTTTACAAATGTTTAAGTAATTTCTACCTCGGAGGGCTCGTTCAGGCTCAATACAACATTTTTTTTTCAGCCTTAGCTGAAAACGAAACGAAAATAATTAGTGGCCTGGGTGAGAATCGAACCCGTAACCACCGTGTTCACATTCGGCAGAGGTCACATTGCGCCACGACTTTTACCCATCTCAAGAATTTATTTTGCATACAGAGTCTTTCAAAAGCAATAGGACCTGCAATTGGCAAAACGATCGATCGAGAAATAATACGTATTAGCATTCATTAAGATTAGACGAGAATATAATTTGTAATTTGTATTTTTTATTGATTTAAAAAGAAAGCTACCATCTGTTTACACTCTTTCGATGAAAAGGTTCCTAATTGACTCGGATTTGTATTAGACTGTCACAGACTGAGTACCACGAAGAGTATTTTCTTCAACAATGTATAATAAATAATCATTATTCGAAGCGTAGAAGAATTCGATACATAGGTGTACTCGTAGGTATATAAATGTATTTTACATTTCTATACCTACATATCCAGCGATCGTTGTTGGGTGGTCTAGCTAAAGTTTTAAATCTCTCTCGAAGAAATTTTGTTCATTTAGAATAAAAACAACGTCGAGTTCCATAACTCTAATACTAAAACAACTCTAACACTAAAATGCATCCCTCCGATGATGAAGATACGATATCAAACTGCACAATATGTTTAGTATATGCAACGACTAAGGGAATTGGGACGTGATTGTATTTATACTATTTTTTTCCGCCTCATAGTTAAGATAAATCACTGCATTAGGAACCGACATCCAGCACGAAATGTATACAATTGGGATTCATATGAAAAGAGACTGATTTAGCAATCGCGTCTTTCTGTCTTATGAATAGTAATTAAAAAAATATGTGCAATAAATAAATATACTAGGTACATATTTTCAAAATGTGCAGAAAATTTAATACCTTGTCAAAAAGTTGAAAAGGCCAGTCGTGGCGCAGGGGCACAAAGTGTGACTGAAGAATCGACTGGTTGTGGATGTCGAAGTAAAGCGCGGCGTTAAGTTCCGCCTACTCAACACGCAATGCCTCCAGAAATTGGGAAATTGGGGAACGGAGTGTCTTAACACACGGTTCCCTCTGCCTACCCTGCTGTGTGCGGAATACAGCGTGAAGCTGACTTTTATTAATATAAAAAAAAAACTTAAAAGCTTGTATCATTTTAACCATCCCTCATAAAAATTGTCATACCACAAGCATATTTTTCTCAAAGGACATCTATTTTAATGAGTTTCTAGTTGCACAGCTTTTCCTTTGAGAGGTTTATATCAAAATCTTTTATATCATAGTAAATACAAGCTTACAGAAGTCCCACAGAAAATAATATTTAACAGAAAGACCTTTAAAGTGGAATTGAGTTTTTAAATTAATTTCTCGTAGCAGTAGGGAAAGACAACGTCAACGGAAGTTGTCGGAAATAACGTTTACTTGGCTTCTATCACGTTTTCTAGATTTTATATATATATATATGAAAAGTTGAAATGTCTTTTAGTACTCATGGTGAATACTAAAAGACAAGTAAGTAAGTCTATAAGTTAAGATAGGCTCATTCATATTCTTATAAACAAATAAGTTCGGTTTTCCTGAGTAGATATCTAGGGGTAACTGACATCTTTGAATATCTTTGAGTGTTCAATAGATATCCTTTATTAAAATTGTTAGAAATACACAGTCATTTGTCTTAAATTAGTTACAATTTGTGATTAATCAAAAAATTTAAGTAAGATTAAAAATATTATTCCCAATCCATTCCCACAATAAGCATGTTGATTCACTATTAACACAATCAAGTGCTTGCACAACTTACCACAGATCTTAAGATATATAGCGAGGTGCTCCAAGCACCGCACAATGACGTCATAAGCCTGCCTGTCATGTTCAGGTAGGGCTTTGATGGCCGGAGGGTGGTACGGTTGTGCTGGAGGACTGTAACCGGCTAGCTGTAGCAACGCCGTGTTTACCACTAGCTCGTCTGGCTCCGCATGGATTACTGTCTAATGTATTAAAAATGTACATTGATTAACATATATTCTTCACCTATATTATATCTTTCCATATTTTTATATAATAAATAATAGAAAAGAGCAAAAAAGCACATGAGTAAACTTGTATCTGTTAAAATTTAAAAGTTTGAGGTCAATGAAATAACTTCAAAAATTGTTACCATAAAAAAAAGTAACCTGATCAAAAGGACATTGCTTTCGATGTAAATGTTTAAGACAATGCCCACAAAGTGTATGGCCACATCCAAGACTGATGGGGCTCCTCGGCGGGGGGCCAAATTCTCGGCAGCACACTGGACAATTGAGGTAGTCCGTCCATTGCGGCGCCTGGATTGGCATTCTAAAATAAACATTTTTATTTATTTTGAAATATATATTAGAAATGTACATTAGACATTAAACTGATATCTATTAATTTGTCGCCTCCTTTCGTGCAGCAGCACAGCATTGGAATATAAAAACAGCGGTTGTTGATTTAATTCCCATTTGTGAGACAAATTACTTTTATTTCCTCACTCAGGTAGCAAAAATGCAGTGTTGATTTCTACTGCTCATCAGGCAACATTAAGCATCATCAATCATTATAATAAAATAATATACAACATTTACACTATTTTGCAGTCTACTGAATCCATAAAGTAAATTTAATATGAAAAAGTTAATATTCTAAAATTTTGACACACAAAAATTGCCACCTAAGCAGTGTACGTACGAAGAGTTTAATACACAACCGCTTCCCTTAATACTGAAGGTACAATCAGATTTTTTTTAAGTATTTAAATTAAAATATTATTTTTCAATTACCTCAAAAATAACACGAACACTCATCACAAAAATAACACATTTAGCTTCTACCCACTTCAAATCATGATCCGTCAGCAGCCGTAAACATAGACTAAGTAGAACTATAACATAAAAATCCAAGTAATCTCTACATTTTATGCTCTATGTATAAAAAAAAAATTTGCTCTATAGTATTAAGTATAGTGTACACATGTACATTGTAATGAAAATATTTGCGTTTTCTGTTTAATTAGTGTTAACCTATTTAGATTTTTCTTTACTATATTTTTGAATTGACTTTAGTATAAAAGAATATCAAATTATTAAATAATATGGACAATATCAAACAGTGAGTGTGGGCTTTCTAATAAGGCTGATAATATTATAAATCCTTCCATGCTAATAATAGACTTTCAATTACATAATAAAAAATTTTTTTTGTAAATTTTCCTTTATATATATATTCTTGATTCTTCTATTTAATATTATAATTTATTATGCATTATCTGTTCGTTTTTGAAATTATTAAAGAAGAAATTTAATATTTATGTTACATCTAATTGAACGCAATATTTTAATTTAAGCAATTAAATTGTATACAGAAAAGTACAACACAACATTTTACCATATAATCATATCTATAAATAATAATGAATTCCAGTTTTCCTAATTAATTTTTTTTCTGTTACAATAATTGCCCGACCGAAACAAAGTTTTCAGCCGAAACCGAAATCAAACCTTCGGCTTTGATTTCAGGTTCGGCCGAAACCAAAACCGATTTTTTTAATATTTAATATAATTAAAAGCAAATTGTAATAAGTGGTTATTACCTATTACTTTTATCCTATATTGTATGGTCCGTAGTTTTACCAAGTTCGAAATATAAGTTTTTTTTATTAAATTACTTTCTGATAGGTTTGTGCCTAATTATAATATCTTTTTATGAAGTTACAAAATTTTAAAAACATTTAGTCGTAAGTCATAATTTTCAATTGATTACTCTGAAGAAGAAAAAGAAATCTGTGGCATTTATTTTATTAATAGTTTTTCAAAACAATTCTATGAGATACACAGAGTATGCATATATGCTATATGATTTTTGTCTTCAAGAGTATAGGTTCTTTATGAAAACCTTGTATTAACATCCCCAAAACTTAATATTGTATATGTGGCAAATCTTACAAAAAAAAAGAAAACGGATCACCCAATCTCAGATAATAACCTACCAAGCAGATACCTGCTAAGCAATTTAACATTTGGCATAAGCAAAAAATGCATAAAAGAGTGAATTGGGTGTCTGTGAACCTTATTTAAAATCTTAACGATACTGGAGTCAAAGTGGACGTCTAGGTCTTCAATTTGGAGTACCGGTGATAGGGACTGAGTCAAGTAAGACCTGATAAGACTGGTGGCTGTTTTAAATTAGTAAGTCAAAAGATTCCAGCCCGTACCTTAAATAAAAGACGCTGTATTAACAAGCAAACGTTCTTCGGAAATAATAAGAAACCAGACTACTCAGAACTACTTAGTTGAGATTTTTTTTAATATTTCAGAATTAAGAGTTAATATGATTTGCATTTAAATGTATTTTTACAATCTGTCCATTTGGACAGTCGAAGATGAATACAATAACAAGTATCAAATGTATATCGTGTTGCGTATGGCATAAGGCTCTCAAATTAATATCTGAAATAACTTTTGTTTAAAAAAAAAACAGGTATTAACCATGTTCTTATCCCTATCATCTCCTAAGTTAGGCTCCAAATTGTTTTCATTACTACAATCAAATCAA
This sequence comes from Heliconius hewitsoni, assembly GCA_018230445.1. Taxonomy (NCBI): domain Eukaryota; kingdom Metazoa; phylum Arthropoda; class Insecta; order Lepidoptera; family Nymphalidae; genus Heliconius; species Heliconius hewitsoni. The sequence goes on along the minus strand of DWAN01000570.1, from coordinate 15,283 downwards.
ATTTAAATTATTTTTGGGACGTAGATACTCGAACCTTTCTACGCAGGATTTACATGTATTTGTTAAAAATAAATTTTTTTTTTATAATTTGGAATTAATACACTGACAAGTAACATTGCTCATAATTCTCATCCTATCGCCGTCTATTACTGATCGTAGGCCTACCTCATCGTGCGCCAACTATCCCGGTTTTGGGCCTCTCGCATCTATCTGATGCCAGCCACCTTCTTTAAATTGTCTCTCCATTGTGCTGCAGGGCGTCCTACACTACGCTATTAACTAAATTTAATTTTAATTTTAAACTAAATTTATTAATAACTTTCATTTTGTCAAAATTTATCCACAGACCCCCACCCATCTAGGAGAATCGTCCAGACCATTGAGCATCTCCTCCAAACAATACAAAGTTTCCGTTATGATGACTATGTCGCCGGCAAATCGTAAATGTGATAAGTACTGGCCATTTATATTTATGCCCCGTCAGTTCCAATCTAGCATCTTAAAGACGTCGCCCAAGGCAGCGATAAACAGTTTAGAAGAAATGATGTGTGTGTGTATGTATGCAATTGGATTAGTCTTGTGTTGTGGTTTTGTACTTGGTACATACACTTTATCACGTCGACGTATCGACAATCAATAAGGTATCTCTGCATAGAATTTAGAACAGTTCTTTAACAAACAAGGCTTTATCGCCCTTTTTGAAGAATAAAATTGCTCATAGACCACTACAATTGTCAGAGTGACGGCTGACAAAAATATATAGTTTCAGCTTGTCCGCTGGTTCGGCCGCTTTTTGGCCGAAACCGAACGTTCCGTCGGTCACTAGTTACGATTACGATCGATAACTTATCGTGTAGGCGTATCTGTCAAGTGTCAAGTTCTAACTTCTATACTCTTATCAGCTGTGACGTCGCAAACTCCGAATTATTTATTTTGAATTATTAAATACAACATTTTGTTTGTTATCGACAGATATCGACATTTCACATGTGACTGCGTATTAAGAATATTAATGCATAATCTCGTTTATACACTAAGTTTTAGAACGTTTAATTGAACAAATTAACATATTAAATAATTCAAGAAACAAAAATGTCTATAAGGACTTTATTTATAATTCCTATACTAATTGTAAGCGTTACGGTTCGTAGTATTTTTTGATATTATACTGTCTAATTTCTTTGTACTATGAAAGTTAAAATGTGCATTTATTCGTAGGCACAAATGTATGAGGATAATCGATGTCGATGTATTTGTCCCACACCAACGTCGGTTTTAAACAGCACAACAAAATCACACAGAACGCTTTACATTGCCTATGTTCCTCCAAACATGTGGTAAGCTTACAAGTTTTAACCACTTTAAAAATATTATTCTTTAAATATTGCATATTAACTTTATAGTAAATTTCGAAATATTGTTATAACTCAAACAACATCAAGCAATAATTCAATAAAAATAAATACAATTTTGGTAAAAGAAGAGATCTAACACAATCATATTGTTTACAGTCAGTAAGATATATCTATATGTTTATATACTACATATTTCTCGTATTTATTTATTGTTCATACAAAATAATTGTTGCAGTAACTGTAATAATGTAATACTTCCAAAAGTTGATGAGGAAGTCAGATTGAATGCAGAGTTATTTTGTCCACGATGCGAATGCAAATATGAGACTAGAAATACAGCTGTTATTATGGTAAATGCTAATATTGTATATATAGACTCAAATGTGTTTCCCTTGCTTAAACTTATTTTTATATTAAAGCCAAAAGATAATATATATTTCACACTGTACTTCATATATAGCTATTAATAGTAGTGTTAAGATGCTCCATTTCTCAATTATCTGCCCAATTTTTGAGATATTGAATGGCAAAGTCAATGTTATGTTTTGTCCTTTTATTTGTGCGAGGAAAGGCACATAATTAATTACCCTGAGTAGAAACCCATTATTATTGTATATGTAATAATTATTTTGAAAGCATAAAAAATTCATTAAAATATTTTTTTAAATTCATCTGATCTCTTGACTGGTTGGTGCTCTTGAAAAAGGGTGTCTTGATAAGAAAAAAAGACAGAAGAAAATTTTTTTTTAGGGTAGGCAGAGGGCACCTAGACTTAAGACACTCCATTTCCTACTTTCCGTCGACTTCGGGAGGCATTGCGTGTTTATTGGCGGAACTCAATGCCGCAGTTTGCCTCGACACCAGAGCAAAGAAATGAAAATATAAGTATAAATAAACTTAATTTCCTTGAGTAGGGCTCAAACCCATAACCAGTCGATTTAACAGTCACCCTTTGTGTCCCTGCGCCACAACTGGCCTCAATCATTCATATTTAAACAAATATGAATGACTGAGACATGGATTTCATATTTAAACAAATATGAAATTAAAAATTAATGATGATGAAAAAGTAGCAACTTAAATAGTTTAATTCAATTGAATCTATAACCACAAAATATAATTTCATGTATTCACCTTTTTGGCTTAGCTTATTGCTATATGTTGAATATAGCAGCTAAGAGAACCAAGTGTTCATACACTCCTTTGCCCACACATATCTCTTTATTTTATTATCAGATTGCCAAATTGAAATAATTCATTGTCTTGAGTGGAAACTGAACCTAAAACCATTGTAATTACAGTCAGGTACCATGCTGCTGCACAACTTAAGCCTAGTCTTTGCATTCGAAAAAAGACTAAAATTAAATACCATGTTTTCTTTGTCATCAGGTAGTGGTATTTTTTGTGATATGGTCTGTGATGCTTTTACTAGGGTATTACCTGTTTCTTATACTACTCGAAGCTTTAATGCTGCTGAGGCCGCGTTATGCAGAAATGAGGTACCGGCAGGATGAAGTAAGCTATAATTTATATCTTTTAACTCTTTTTTAATTAAAAAAATATATAATGCTCACCCATTTTAGACGATTTGGGTGTTTGGTGACTGAATCCTTGGCAATTGTATCCAATATGATTTATTGTACACTTTTAATGTGTCCCAACTAGGGATATTTACAATTTTGTGTCTATTAGTATGATCTTGTATATTTATTTAAATAATAAATACCAATAAATTTAAACAATAATAAAGACATTAACAAATTTATACAAAATTAAACCATTGGTGTTGATTATTAATAATTAATTATTATTTTATATAGTAATATTCAATCAAAAAAATAAATATATTACTATAATTACTATTTTCGTGACTCCCAGAAACATGATTTGAACATGTTATATTAATTCATGGGGAACTCTTTATTCTTGTATAATGAAGTTGCTACACTACAAAACAGTAATCAGAAAGAACCAAAAACCTTCATACTCTATATATCACTTGAATTGAATTCAGTTGAATAACATTACATGTTGACATGTGGAACTCTATCTTGCCAGAGCAGCCAAATGAAATAATTGATATAAATGAAATTTTCCCCCGAGTGGACATGGAACTCACAACCATCATGTGTTTCAAATATTTAATAAATTGAAGCATGGTTTAACAATTCTACTATTATTCATTTGTATAATTAAAAGAAAATTACAATTAATTATTTAATTACAGGTAGAAAATCTATTGCTCCACGAAGCTGAATGTGGAGATGATGATAATTTTTAATCAATTTACTATTAAACAAATTACAATATGTAACAAATATCATTGACGAAATAAATAATCCAAGTTTCTATGCAAACTATTTATTGACGTGCTAAAAATACAAACATTACACAATTGCATTGAATATACATACATTAGTTTAGTGTAGGATAAGATTTTTTATAATTTATTATATAGAACCTTTGTAATGACTTCTACTTTTTATCTATTTATTGGATATAAAATGTTTACTTTAAAAATACTGTTTATACTTCTACTTTTCTAATACTTCTCTATATATTGACTGAAATTTGATAATAATTAATTATAAGAAAATTTTATAAAATGTCACTTGTAAAGAATAATATTTATATTATTTACTAAGTTATTAAAATGTGTATATATCAATTGTCTAAGTTTTAACATGTGATTATTTGTTATATGAATAAAATATTATTATATAGGTTAAAACTAGCTCATATCATACTAACAAAAGTGACCTAACTCAAAAAAGTCACTATAGAATAATTTCTAATAGTTTTTCTGAGTTAGGTCACTTTATTCTATGGTTTAAAAGGTATATGGTAATATGAGCTACGGTTACCATTGTCACCGTGCTAGTTGAGCATAGTGTGTCTATCGTATATGTTCCTCCTCTGTTCCCTCACTTGACGCTTCCATTTGTCCTGTTGGTGGGTGACGCGGTTGAGAACATTTCCTCGAACACCCATAGCTTGAGACGGTCCACTGATGGTGCTTTCATCCTGTTACAAAAATTATTTTACATATTATTTGAGGCAGTCATAACAGCAAAATGTGACGGTTGTGGGCCCTCAGGGTAATGAATTGTTTTCATTTTGTCACTTAGGTAACAAGATACAGCGCAGTATTGAACTCTGCCATTCAACACGCAATGTCACAAAACTGGGTGGTGTTAGGGTAAACAAGTGTCTTAACACTAAGGTTAACTCTATCCTGCTATATACGGAATACAGCGTCAAATTAGAATATATATTATTACTTTTATTTTAATACTAAGAATATTTTACAATTTGTTATTATTTAGGACTTTTATTATATTTTGTACTTTGTTTTGAAATGTATATGGAATAAGAATAAAGATTGTTTCATTGTTAATTTTGAAAGAATGTGTTTCATTTTGGTGCCCAAGATTTAATATTGATAACTTTTGGTGCATTTAAAAACATACAGGTATCGTATATTAAAATAAAATAAATAAAAAAATTTGATTGATGAATTTGATATAAGTTTTAAATTAGGTATTTTCCATTTAAATATATATTAATATTATAAAGTTAAATATCTTTAAATAAAGATCACGTAACATTTAAAATATATAAATCAATTTTTTTCTTATGTGCACTTCATTTCGCGATACAAATGTTGTGGTGGCATCTTGTACATTTAGTTAGTGTCAAAGTGCGTTTATGAGATGCATTACGATTACGCCTTACGAATAAGAAATATTACCATTTGCTATTAACGTATAAATATATTATATTTTTTAATATAATAAGACTGGTTATTAATTATGATTTATAGCTGTTTTCTTTAAGTCGGTAAAGTTTTTTTTTTACTAAATATCATCCACTCATTTTTACATAGATTGTCTGTTATGCAAGGCTATCGATTATTTATTTGGCTTACGTCATTTATATATTTTGGTTATTTACATTCTGTTTATGACAGTATAGTAATAATTGTAATAATTTGAATATTTTAGAGCCAGAGTTGACAAGATTATTTACGAAATGATGTTCAGTACAAAGGAAAGGTCATTTTCAAAATATTTTTCAGGCATCATTCAAATTTTTAATTTGCCGCAAAAAATTAAATAATTTAAATCATATTGTAAACAACACAAGCCGGAGTGACAATAGCGCTATTTGCATATGCATAGAATATTCTACTTATCCACTCTGCAGATTTATTATTCTCGGATTAAGAATTTAATATGGCTTCTATGTAACCATACATTGAACTAAGATGGATAAGATCTTGTGATGTTTACTCAATTGTTTGAAAAATGTGAATACTCGCATAATATGACCAATAAGTGTAATAGTTCTTCTAAGTTTTTAACAACAATGCCGAGCCAAACGATGCGGGATTAGAAATTGTATCAATTGCAAATATTACGGTTCAATATTGCGGTCTCTCTAATTTATTATATTAGTATTATTATATTTTAATGTTATTTCTTTATCTATCAATAACTTATTCAGTATATTCAATAAGGACATGATATTAAGAATGTGCTTAAAATTTGCATTGTTTACATTGTTACAAGCTTTGCTGTTTTCGTGATAGAAATGTGTGTTTATTTTCACTGAAATATCTAATTATAATTATTAATAAAGTACTTTTATACTAAACATTTTTGTTATGGATTTTCGAGAAATCCCTTATTTCTATTCTGTTGAAAGAATTAATAGTGCTTAGTTTATAATTTAGTTTTGTAATTGTACCTATGAATAATAATAAAGCCCACATAACAATATTTCCGTCTCCACGGTGTGGTGGTTAGATAAAGCGAGGCGTCGGGTTCCACCATGATCACAAATGATATTTATAGGTTCTCTTCGGTTAGGCTGTATTGTTAAATCTCAACGTTCTAGTTCTATGCTGTTTTTAAGCTTTAAAGTTAAAATTAGTTTTATTGCAAGCCTTAAAAAAAGCCTAGCACAATCTATCCTAGTCTAGCCTGTCTAAGCTATATTATAAATAAACCTCTCTACGTTATGTTGTTTCTAAGATTTATATGTTACTTAAGTAAGAAAATATAATATATTACGTTTAGAAATTGATGATTTTAAAATGTTTTTAATATAGGCCGTTTACGTATAATATATATTTTATTTTGAAAGAAAATTTAACATTTAAATATTTAATGTCGAATACAAAACATGAGGCCGGTGGCCCAGGGGCACAAAGTTGTGACTCTACCGCAACGGTTGTGGGTTCGATCCCCACTAGAAATATGGAATATTTATTTATTGATATTTCCATTTCGTGGCTCTGGCACCAAGACCCGGCATTGTCTGTCTGGCCGTCGGTCCGTATGTCAGTAGTGTTACTCGGACTATAGATACTGTATGGTTTTTATTTGAAAACTAGGTGTATTTTATGACCAGCTACAAAAAAAAATCATCTAGGGCTTAATTTTTGTTGCATTATCACTCCATACATGTAACTGAGGGATGAAAAAAGAACGTTTTTTCATTTCATTTCTAAATAGAATGGGGGTTTTTAAGATAGTTTCTTTTATTATGCCAATATTTTATGAGATGTTTGCTTCTAAAGAGGTAAAGTGTTCACCGGTACGCAGATTGTCGAATTTAATAAGACCTTCAAATTAAAATTGAACAAAATTGATTCCGTGGTTCAAGAAATAGGCGTATTTATATTTCGAATGTATTAAGAACCTCTCCTTTTTGAAGTCAACTAAAAGTAGCATATCAAGAATAATAAATAATGGTCCACCACTATATGGTAATATATGTATTTGATTGCTGCTATTGAACCATTCATAGGCCAGTCCGTCTTGTTCTTTATGTATAAATCAACTCGTACAATTTTTTTTATATTTTATATCATAATCTATTTGAAAACACAGTTTTAATACCTTATATATTTTAAAGAACGTATTTATAGAGATTGTTAAATTGAAAATTATCAATTTTAAAAAAATATTTTTTGGATGAAGATTTACGATATCCTTTTTGATTATATCTTTGATCAATTATAAAAAAACATTGTCATATGATTATAGGCTGTAAGTGCAAAAAAGAAAGCGCACCTCAATGTGAATCTAGCAGCAAACTATTTGTATATCAATTACTACAATGAGTGAATGTGTGTATGTCATAATATAAAAGCAAAATCGAAGGGCAAACTATAAAACAAAAAAAATATATACACATAATTTATATAACCACAAAAAGACCAAATACTTTGCACAGGACAATTTCATTTTTTTTTTCTCAACTTTCATTTTTTTTCAATCCTTTCTTTATTTATAATTCGTAATCATAACTTACATCCTCGTTCGTGTGTTCTTGATAAGAGGCTTTAGCTCTCTTGTTGATGAGTGGATCGAGACATATAAGGAATCCCATGTAGGCTACTAGCAGCATTATCACCCATATCACTATAATCACTACTACCTGTGGAATAAAGTGTAAAAAATCTGCATTTTGAAAGTAGTGGGTTCAAATTTTGAAAATTAAAACAGACAATGGATAAGGGTCCTCATTATGCCAACAATGTCGCTAATGAAAATTATATTTATAGTTAAAAACAGGAACTTTTTATATAATTTTCCAAATCTTATTTATATAATGTATTGCAATGATATTACCTTTATAATAGTAGTATTTCGATTTTCATATTTGCATTCGCATCGCGGACAGAACTCTTGCTCCCGGCCTTTTATCAGTTCACCAACACGAGGAAGAATTACTCCATCGCAATTGCTAGACAATGAAGGCAATAAAAAATAAAAAGTAGATATATATCGTTGGCTTAGAGTGTAAACCTATTAAATATGTTTTTTTTTTTAATTTTTTCGTTATAATCAGCTTCACGCACGAAGCACGGTAGGTAGGGGGAACCTGTTACGACACTCTGTTCCCCACTTACCACAGACTTTTTGAGGCATTGCTAGTTAAGTGGTGGAACTCAACGCCGCCCTTTGCCTTGTTACCAGAGCCAAGGAAATGAAAATATAAATATAATACAATTCATTTACAAGAGTGATAGAACCCACAATCGTCGTGTTTACACTCGCAAGCATGTCCCACTGCACCATAACGGCCTCAATTATTATGACTCATTTACTATGATATAATATAACAAAAAAAAATTACAAAGCTATAACAAGTTGCATTATTCAATCAATTTAGAGTAGGATGTTACTTACCATTTGTTGGGTGGTACATTCCCAATATAGAGTTTCCGGTCCGAGCCCACTGTGTTATTGAGGACTGCGGCAGGACTGGGGCACACACATTTACATCTTTTGTCTTCATATGATGCCTGTATTTAATCGATTTAAGAAAAAAAGTAATTATAATAATATCAAGTTTATAACTTTTATTGTATATATTAAAGAATGATTTATAATAGAGTCCAATGTATAAACAAAAGTATTGTGACACAACATCTGAGTGCAAGTCAAACAATTCAAGCAAAACAAATAATTTTCTCTAACTCAGGGAAATCATTTATTTGTTTTATTTTTTTTTATTTGTATATGAAATTTTGAAACAATGTTTAAAAGCATGCAGAATTATGTTGATTTATCATATTATTAAAAGATTTATTTACGTGAAATATTAATAATATATCAGATTTATGTTATTTGCAGCAAGGTAGGGAACCATTTTCACTTTTTTTTAAGGAAATAAAGAGATTGTATATTTTGCTTACAGTTGTTTGGATTTTGTTTGCTCACACACAAACTGATAATATTGTAATGGTTTATAATAGAGTGTATTCAAAGCTGTTTGAAAACTTTTCAACTATGCTGTGAACATAGTTGTGAACAAGCAACTGTTTGCACTTATTAATAGAAGCTATTAATAGAAGTTAGTATTCATGAACATTCTTTTAAAAGCATATTGCTAACAGTTGAATTAGAAAAACCATATAACAATCGGAAATGAACGTTATATCTGTTTAATATGGGAAACATGTTTTGTTTTCTTTATTATTATCTTTTGATGTTGATTTGCGATTTTTTTTTCCTGCTAAACAAGATTTAAATATTTTTAATGAAAGTTATAGAATAGTCTAAGTTTTATAAAGTAAAAAAAAAATTGATTACTATTTTCATTTGTAAACAAAAAGAGCGTGCCCTCAATATGTCTATAAATAATACGTATCGAATTATTGTCAATTCTAACTCTACAGAACTGCTAATTGATTTAAGCTTTTGAAAGATGTATAAGCGTTAATTTAATAAATATTATTCGGTACCATAAAAAGTAAACAGTAAAACTATTTGTTACTTACGGATACTAACGAAGCACACGAAACAATAAACACAGCCAATGTTATTTTATATAACATTTTTAGTTGAATATGTGTATAGGTTTAGAATATAACAAAATTTAGTAAAATTGGTCTAACTTTACTTAGGGATTATTGATAGAATCGAAATATACTACTACTCCATTCTTTTGTAGGAAGATATAAGTGCACAGGTTAAAAATATATAAAATCCAAAATGTAACAGATTATCCAAGGCTGCACAAAGAGCGTTGTAACTGTAATTTACCTAACTAGCGTGTGAAAATAAACATGAAACTTCATGTTAAATTTTGTTTAAATAATAAATCACAGTATTTTTAATATAATTGATTACAGATAAAATATTATAAGAATAAGTTTGTATAGAATATTTAGATGGCGCCACATTCGATCAGGTATTTATATTCATTTTAACTTTCAAGCAATAGATGACGCTCTATGTGTTGAATTAGCTAAAAAATACTCAAATTTATCTATTTTTCTTATGATTTATTATACAAATAAATTAGAGTCAGTACACTTTCTTCAGGGGCGAGCTACTCTCGCCTCTCGTAGCCCGGTGACACTGTCAAGACCATTCGAGGTCAACAGCAATAAAGTCCATTCGAAAAAAAAAAAGAGTCCGTACTCACTGAGTGCTCAGTATGATTTGTTAATTATCGAAAACGGATGCACATACAGGTGAAGACACTGGCTCATGGTTAATAATAAAAAAAATATGTACCTACACTTTTATAGGTAGGTACTGACTTTATACACAAAAAAGTGTTTTGTTGAGTATTATATTTTTCTTACTTTAACCCATTTAAGTTAAAAGGTAACTATTTGTTTTTGGCTATCATTTGAGAAAAAAAAAATCTCTCAATGGGTTGTTTGTGTACACAATCTGTTCAGAAAAAAGTATCTTTGGATTCAGAAACGAGGAATGTAATCTATTAAAAATACTATCAGAAACTCCATACACCTAAATGTTGAAGTTTTAATAAATTAGCTGTTATCAATAACACATACTTACCTACACAATAACAAGGCAATATTTTAATTTACTTTAAGCAATAATTGTTTGATTAATTGGTAAGAAACTAATTTTGACAGTCCAGCAATACTGCAGTGAGAAATTGTGTCACGAAAAAAATCCCAAACGTGATACGAATCCACATATATCGAGTGCAACTTTCAATCTAGACATCTACCATTCTACATGAAATGTATAGATTGTCATATGGCAATACTTAGGTATAATTTGTATTTATATTTTTAAACACCATCTCGTCTCTTTTTCTTATGTATCTATCTATACCTACTAATAAATAATTAAAATATATTTTACATGATAAACAAAAATTAAAAATGATTTCCAAAAAGCTTTTTCATATTTATCGCCAGTGTTGCCCAGTAAAATAAATTACGCAGGGTGTTGATTTTTCTACAAAAGTTGTGAGAGCGAGGACGGTAACAGTGATAAATAGTCTCCATTAGAGATACGCAAGCTTAGATTAACACAAACGTACACTAACGTAGCTCGTTATTGTTCCTAACAAAGCCATTTTACTTAATATACCTAATATAGGACTCTAGTTGTTATAAGTTTTGTAACTATAATGATTGTGTATACATATAGCAATTTTTATATTAATGGTAAAAACAAAAGAACAGGGTCACGCTTTATTCTTCAATTTTTAATAATTTAAAGCATGATTTCAAAATTCTACTATTATATGCAGACAGAGAAAACTTAGTGTCAAGACACTCATATTCTGATTTTCTCCTAAATTTAAGACTATTATATTAATTTTTAATTTATATTTTAATTGTATTTTTATTTTACTTAGTTAGCCTAGTTAATTTGTTCTATGTTTATCACAATAACTTTGCGGAGTACAGCTCAAAGCTACGATTTTGTAACCAAGTTGAAAGGTCTTGGGTTCAAAATTTCAAATCCCACACTAGGTAAAAGAAGGGAGGACAAAGAAATTGAGGATGAAGTGTTAGATAACTTATGTGTCAGTCATTTTAAGGGGTGTGTATATAACGTTATTTCTTTCTTATTTTACAAACGGTAAGCTTTTATGCAGTAATTGAAATTTCAGTTGTATAAAGATAAATGAAATTAGAATTTAAATTTTAAAGAGCCACCCCATTTCACTTATTACAATTGTATTTATCTATTATTAGTTTCCTGTTTTTTAATACTTTTTAAAGCGTTATTCCGCAATTAGAACACTGGCTAGAAAAGAATTTTAGAAAAGGTACAATAATTTGAAAGTAGCAGGACTCGAACCCGCGTCTCTTGAACACCGTCCACTTGGAACCGGACTTGGAATTTCCAAGAAGTAAATTATATAAGTATTATTTTAGGAAACAAATAAATTTTAACGTAGCTTGCAAATTTTGCAGTATTGGAATAGGTTATAGTTCTGCTACGTAAAATATTCTGGATTAACATTTCAAAAGGCACAAAACATCTCATCTTACGATACAAACAATCAAAACAAAACAGTAATTTTCTTATCGAAAGAAGTTAAACTATTATAATGAGTGCATACATTATTTTCACTAGTCAACTTTATTTACAGCGTAATCACAACCTACAGAGTATTTTCCGTAGATTCCAATTGTGAAATTTGGCTAGAAGTGAGACGTCGCAGTGGAAATAAAGACGAATCTCGCAAAACAATTGATAGATATGTTTTTTTTAATATAGATAAAAATGATTGCAAACATATAATTGTAGTTTAATTCATACAAAATAAGCGTATATGCTTACAAACTTAAGTTTGTCAACGTTTATAAGTCATGCGTCCCGTTGATTTTAATTTTTTGAAATTGGTACGGTACGCTTGGTGGGTGAGACCGACTCCCAGGCTACGTCTAACGGAAGTAGCCTATAGATTTTTATTACGCGCATGCAAAACGATGCACAAATGCAAATGCATGCAAAAGTACTCTTATCTTTTTATTGCATTCACTTAGAAGTTTGATTTTTGTTCGCTCCAAGGCACCGTTGATCTGAATATTTAATATTAATTTCAGTGTGATACCTCTGTCTTGAGATAATTGGACTTGTCAATCGGACAGACAGAAAACAAAGTGTTATATTATTATATTTTTTTGCTACTTCAAACTGTTTTTGTTGTATAGTAGATAGAGGAACTAAACGTTGGCCGAAGAACGCCCCGTTTTCCCTATACGCATCTATAATAATAATATTGAATGTAATAAAAGAATGAAGCATTTAATTTAACCGGATTTGAAACACACCTATAACCGCCGTGTTTACAATCACATATTGTGCCGTGTGCCACGACGGCTCACGTTATTACAACAATTTTATCATATTAAGTACTAATAATAATTATGCGAGGCCGTATCGTGATTGACAATTGAAGAAATGAAATATTTATTATTTTTATTTCTTTGCTCTGATAACGAGGCAAAGCGCGACGTTGACAATACCGCCACCACGCAATGTTTACCAGAATTCAGCAGAAAGGGTGGTAAGGAAGTGTCTTAATGGGAACAGTGTTTTAACACTAAATAACCAGGTCACCTTTGCCTACCTTATGCTATGTGAATATGTACGTGAAGATCCATAAGTATCCATATCCATAAGTATAAAAAAAATGTTATTATCTACAAAGCGCAATCATTAAATCTGCCTGTCTCGTCAAGAAATAAACAAATATTGTTAAGGCCATTTTAATAAATAATCTTATATAAAGAAATAAATAAAATTCCTTATATTTTTAGTATTTTTTAATTACAAACAAAACAAACACAAAAATCAAGTCTAACCTACAATAAAATAAGAGGAACCATTTTATTCTTCCTAATTACAAGCCCAGGACTCTATTTATAGGAACTGTCTATAGAAATTCTGTCTCGTATATCGAGAAGTAATAAAACATTTATAGAAGTCCGTTTACAGGTTTACTTATTTACTATTTATGTTTTGTAAACACTGTACAAAGGAAGTGGTCACACAGGAGTGGAGAGTTGCTGTTCAAACTTGGTGTTCGGCTCGGAAATATGACAATGTTTCGGTCTGCACCGATGTGGGCATGCCTTTAGGATACCGTCGGGGCGGTAAAATATTACATTTTAGATATGTTGTGTTTTTTATTCTTTCCTTTTTTTTCTATTCTTTTCTTAAAACTCTCACGTGATAAATGTCACTTAATTAAATTGTTACTGAATCGGTTGAGTTTATTCCGTCTAATCAGGTACTGTCTAATACAGAATAGTACACATATATTTATATAAATAAAAAAATGTATTTCAGATGCTGTAAATAGAAGATATATTAAATTAAAAATTAAATAATATAGTTTTTTCATCGATTAAAACACAATACCGTGAGTGATCTTTAAATAATTAAACTAAATTATTGTGAAGACTAAACAATAATGCCAAACATTCTTTTATGATCAATGGCATCGTGTTTGTAAGCACTGACTATGAAAAATTGATTTTAAAATGGTTTTGGGATTTTCGATACCATTCCTGAAAGCTAAGTTATATGGGAAAAATATTTTTTCTCATAGCATAGTGGTCTTTTCCAGTCGATTTTTCAGTCACACTTTGTGCCTACGACTGGACTCTTGAGTCTCGTATAAAATATCATTAATTAGAAACGACATCATTAATTAAACAATACTGTTTTTGTTAAAAAAAAACAATTCATTATATCGTTATTAGTTCTAATAATATAATAACCAAAAAACCATTACTACATTCCATTATTACACACCTACAAAAAAAGCACAAACAAACAGACATACAAAATGAAAAACATTCAACTGAATATTCCTAAGAAACAGCCAACACACCGTTTTAGCGGCGCCACCAGCCTTTATTGTTCCCACCGGGGCGGGCGCGCGAACCTACCTACCTACCTACTACTCTACCTGCCTAACCTACACCTCGAAAGTTTATTGCGCACAAATTGTATGCATTATTTATTTAATTTAAAAGCGAAGAAACCCAAGCGCGATCATACGCCTCTACGCCGAAATGAGAACGCGAAAGAGTGCTACTAATAAATAACATCTGAATATAAAAGTATTAATATGAAGGAAGGAAGTGGATTCTAACAGTAAGCTTACTGTTGGAATGGTACTGATTTAGTTGTTATGATGCGCAATTGTTATTTTTTTATGTGTTTCCTAGGTTCCTTCACTTTTATTAGATTTGCTGTGTTTTGAACTAGCTTTAACAAGTGACTTCGCCCGTGTGGTCAAATAGAAATTAATGTTCGTCGTACGTGACTCATGCCACATTCTAGGTTCGAGAAGTAAGTGACCGCAAGTACAGTGGGTTATATCGAAACGATTAATCTCGTGTAATATAGTCTACAGTAGTTCTTAAGATAGGCGCGTTCAACCAAAAAACTCTATTGCTTTATATTTAACTAGCGGCCCGCCCACGGCTTCGCCCGCTTAAACTACATGATTATTCATTTAATAAACAGAATTGATTGACAGCTTTATAGCTGTTAATCAATTCTGTGTGACTTCTGAATGTTATTTTTTTACTACATTATTGTAATTTCTATAAGAATTTTTTATTGTTTTGAATTAAAAAATACGACCAATGTTGATATTTGATATTTATA
>DWAN01000569.1:0-22771 GCA_018230445.1 Heliconius hewitsoni | reverse complement strand
CACAACCAGTCGGTTTTACAGTCACACTTTGTGCCACTGCGCCACGACCGGCCTCAAGTACCTAATAATAAATAAATAGAAGAAATAAATGGAAAGGTGAAATAAAATGATTAAATAGATAGAAATCGAAATTTTACTATACCTTATAACTTCCACATCCTTCGAAGCCAGCAATCTTCTTCAGGTTGTCGGTCCATCGAGCTTGAGGGCGTCCTACGCTACGCTTGCCGATCCGCGGTCTCCACTCAAGGACTAGTATGCTCCAACGGCCATTGGTACCTCAATGTACATACAATCGATATGGCATCTAAACTAACAAGGTTTCTATAATTAAAGGCTTTTTCGTAATCCACGAAATGCATACACAGCGATCGATTGTGATTTCTCTGAACTATCTGCCGAACAGTATGAATGTGGTCCACGATGCTGTAGCCTGATTGAAACTCGGCTTGCTCTGACGGCTGAAACTCGATAAATCTGCTGGCGAGATGATTTGTCAGAACTCTGGAGAACAGTCTATAGTTCTTCAAGAGAGTTTGGTCTCCCTTCAAGAACAATACCACGTCACTTTGCTCCACATCGCCTGTGGCCCTGATTTCGACGAGTACAACTTTGTTTCGATCCCCGATTCCGCATGATCGCATCTTTGAGAGCGCGTGTATTTGAGCGTGGTGGTAGTTCTCTTCGCTTCCTCATAAGCTCGAGTATCTCAGCCAAGAAGTGGGGGCCTATTTTTACTTAGCGCTCTCATGGGATGGAAATGCCCGTACTCGCTGCGCGGCGCAATCGTTTTGGCAAGCGCAGTTGGCCATTTCGTTTTTTTCGTTATTGTAGTTTAGAAAGAGGAGATGCTGCTTTTACGACATCCACGGGAAGAAATGGGGAAATGCAATTCTTACCCGGCACTCCGCGGGAATTAGTATATATACAATACCACCTTTTTCTTATAAACATTGCAAAAAAAGTGATGGTGAATATATAATTTATTTTTTTTTATTACAGGAGGCATGCCCAGTAGACGCAATTGTCGAAGGTCCCAACTTCGAATTCTCGACTGAAACACATGAAGAACTATTGTATAATAAGGAGAAGTTACTATCAAACGGTGACAAATGGGAGAGTGAGATCGCATCAAATATTAGAGCAGATCATTTGTACCGTTGAAATATTAATAAAATTATGTTATGCTGGCTCTACACGTTAGTTGTTATTTTATTATTTTTATTTCGGTTGTTAAGCATAACATGTTGTGTTATCTTTGTTTTATTTTGCTGTCATTTAAGTTTTAAATGTCAATCTTAATTTAATCTCTCTTAATTTAATTTATGAACTCAACTGTTAAATATTATTATATAAATATTAAAATAGATTTTCTTAATCTCATTACACAACATATGAAAAAGGCATTGAAAGTAAGTGTTATTTAAAGTCAATATTATTAAAGATAGCAAGTGTTTTTAAACATAACGTGTAGAATCAGTGTTGATGGATATAGATTAGAATCAATTAAACAATATTTGATTCAAAATTAGGTATATTAAATTATGTGATATATATATGAAAATTGTTAGTCTTTTATTTTATATATTTATAGTTAGTGACCTGCACTCGACTTCGACAACCGCTTGGACTACTGTAAGGAGCTAAAATATGACTATGTATGCATACTAAAAAAAACTCTCGTCTAGAAATCCTCTCTTTTCCATTAGTGGAACCGCATTAAAATGTTGCATATTTTGAAAAATCCATATATTTTGAGCGAATGCCACCCTAGAAAACATTAATATAACAAGCTTAAATATGTTAATAAACCATATATTTTTTAATTTATTTAAAGGGAAAATAAAATATATGTTAATCAATAGGTATGTTTTACTTCACTAAAGAAAAAAATTCTATTTTATTTGTATTTTTTTTTAATAATTCTCTTACTAAAGTAGCACTCTTTAGTAAGAGAATTTAAGACCTAATTCTATGATTAAAAAAATTATATACATGCACAAAAAATTATATACTGATCAACTTATTCACACATGGTACAAATTTTCACTTAATTTTATAAGTTTTAAGTCTATAAAAAAAACACAAACTTTTAATACATTTTGATATCATTATCATAGCCACAAAAAAAAAAAAAAACAAGAAATGATGGTTGTTGACAGTATTTTTTAATAATAGTAATAATATTTTTTTTAATCTAAAATAAATCTTTTTTTTTTAATAGCAATTATATTCGATGATTCTATACCCGTTTTATTTAATATTACATGTTTGTTATTTTTAGCGCGATAACTGCGCATAGCAGGGTAGACAGAAGGAACCTACTGTTAAAGACTTATAAACTTTGACTTTTTGGACTTTGTTTGTTAATGGCCTTTATAAATACATTTTGGAGAAATTGATTTCATATATTTTGTACGTTGTGCATTAATAAATTATGAAAATTATAATTGATAACATTTCTATTTCACTTAATCTTAAAATATAACTCACGTTAATCTTTAAACATAAATATAAGATAAGTTGGAAGCCAGTTGTGATTTTATTTAATACTTCTCGAAAATATTACAAACATAACATTGCAGATTATATGAAAAAAATATTACATACATTTCTCCTCTACATTCATAAACGAAGTTCTTGCAAATGTCAAAATTAAAAAAAAAAGGAATTGGTGTTTCACTGGCAAATGATCGCCTAAAAATGATTCATTTCAATATAAAAAATAATTTCGATATATTGACATATAAAAAAATAGAAAGTAATAAATATAAAGAAACATAAATTAACAATTTTTCTTTTATAAAAAGAAGAACAAAGAAGCAAAAATTTCAAATCGATAATTTTACATTCAATAATTTTCTAATTTGTTTTTTATTACAATTTTATACAATCCGTGTTAAATAGTCATTTATTATTATTACTGTCCTGATCTAATAACATTGTCAGTAGTATACCACATCCATACATTGGTAGCTAAAGTTTATGCTAATATAATAAAACAATGTAACAAAATTACATTACAGTATGCAAGATTTAAATATAAAGGGAAGTTTGCCAAAATACAGTATTGAAAACTGCGTTTAAGTCGTAGCCGATTCTGGGATCAGTGTAAACAGATGCACAGAGTCAAAATTTAAAAAATTATTGTTTTTGGTTCTATTACATTAATGAATGCCCGCAATATTATTTTTTTCTCATATAACTTCCAGCATACAGACAGCGATGAGCTACAGTTTTATTATATGTATAGATAATACTTGTTCTTATAAAAAATATTTATACTCTATATTAAACAAAAAAAAAACTAATTTAAATAACATAAAATATAAAGGACCATTTTAAAGGGCAAACTTTAATTAGTATGATTACCACCCAATATCTTATAGCTATATCGGTTGAGATCTTCCTTCACATTGTTCAAGGTGCGGTCAGCGTCAATTGTCAGTACTTCACAGCCAATGTCAGGGGAGCCTAGCCAGCTTTCATATGATTTGTGTACCTGAATAATATACCAAATTTATTTTTAACTTCACTCTCTATTCTACACAGGTAGGCAGATGGAACCTGGGAATGTAGTGTGACTAGGGTAGAGTAGTCGAGTTTGCCGTATGATCCCGGCCTAGAATAGGATCATCCTATTACATGTTGAGGCTGTTGTTTGCTTTGTTGCCAGTGAGAAAATGAAAATATGAAATAAAAAACCTTGAGTTGAAATCGAACCCACAACCTTCACATTTACAGTTGCTCTCTTGAGTGTGCATGCTGCAACACAACCAACCTGATCTGATCATATTTTATTTTGAGAATATCATAATTTAATTTTTTTTGTATATAAGTTTCCATATGCAAATATGAATTGAAGTTAATTCAAATTGTATTGTAATTGGTTGTTAATTAATGTATTTTTTTCGTCTAATACACCAAAATAAAAATAACATGAAAAAAACTAACTTGCTCTAAATATTCCAAAGGCACCTCTGTCTCCTCAGCTCTCCCCCGCTGTATCATCCTCTCCCAAACTGTTTTTGGTGTTGTTCTCAAATATACTGGAAAATATTATTGTTTTATGTAAACATTTCTATTATTTCTTTTTTTTTTTATAGCAGGGTAGGCAGACATTTTGTATTGTGGCAGAATGCCACATAAGACTCTGTTTTTATTAATCCTTGTTAGTTTTGGGTTAGATTATCACTTGGGGCAATGGAATATTCAATGTTTTCACCACCTCACTCTGGTAATATGGCAAAGCACAGTGTTAAGGTCCACCACTGAGCACATAGAGCATTGAATATACGCTAGGACAGGACAAGATATGTAGGGAAACCTAATATATAATTTTCAAGCTCACCTATTAAATCTAAACTAGTGTCTAAGTTCTTTTCAGTGTAGTTGTACCATTCTAACAAAACTTGATATTCGGGGTCTTTAAGGAAATTCTGTTTTTTAGCATTCTCTACAAAACAGTGCCTGCTATTTTGTACAGATCTGGAATAAATATAAATAAAAATATTATTAAGAATAATTATAAATTAATTGTAGTTATGTGGAAAAGTTGTATTATGATTTTTAAGACAATATCTATTATTGATAACTAAAGTTTAAGCAATGAAACAATTATTTTGTAGCTATTTTGTGAAATAAATATGCTCTGGTGCCAAAGCTAAATTTCATTCTTTTACTGTTTTGTACTGTGAATTGAAAAGTAAGACTTTTTTAATAATTCACCTTTCAAACATTTTCACTGTAATAGAAGAGTTACATGGTGGACTTGTCTGTATTTTGAGGCGAGTGAGGTGCACATAGTGTTGAAAGGCGAAACTCCACTCATTCATATCACTGTATACGAGCCCGAGTAGGTTGTGACCACTGACGTTGCGCCATTCAGATATAGGCTCCTGGAACACAGCCGCAAGAATTTTTGACTAGTTTAGTTTTTACCTCATCATTTTTGTTATCAATTTAGCGTTTGCCAAGTTTGCTAACAAAGGAACACCATCTTTTCTAACACTTGCAAAGTACGGATCTCGCAAATGAAAGAATAATTGTTTACTTCTCGCTTACCGCATGGGTTTCGACATTAGGATATTTTTCGAAGAATTTAATACACGTCGATTTGCCCGATCCAATATTTCCCTCAATGGATACTCTGAAAGGTCTTTTTTTGATCGCGCGTGTAGCATTTGTTAAATTTTTCATTTTTGACATGTTACTAAGTTATTTAATAGTCATTAAACGCTAAATATTATTATTTTGTCGAGGTTTTATTTCACCATTTAATAGAAGTACCAATTGGCGCGTAAACTAAATGTCAATTGTCAATTTGTCATTTTTTTAAAGAATGACATTCGTGTATGTATTATGCAGTGCTACTAATGTACAAAAACTACAAAAAATAAATATTACATATAATAGGGTCTTAAGGCATGTTGTGACAAAAAACAATAGAGAATTGTAGGTGAATGATATTTGACAGTTTTTTATAAATAAAATTGAAATGTCTGTCTGTGATTACAAAATAACCGCATATGTTTATTACCACGATACTAAAATACAGACAAGCACAATATTTTATAATATTTATTTCTCTGTCTGTCGTTTTATTTGCTCGGACTCATTTCCAGAACAGATGAAGCTTTTTTTATGAAATTAACAAAATAGTAATTTTGTTAATTTCATAAAAATCAATCAAGTAGTAGATTAACGAGAATTATGATATTAAAAAACTTTCCCAGCTTTGTGTCTATTCACACTAGTTATTTGTTCACCCCAGCTTACTGGTAAATTAATAAATAATTCCAAAAGTCTAAAGATAATAAAAAAAACGAAACTGTGAATTATTTTGTTACGTCTTTTAAAAGTAAACGTCTATTATTTTTCTTCCTTATTTTCTATTTATAATACCAATCCTTACCTCTTTCATTAGCTAAATACAGTTACCGTTTTAACTACTAAGTATTGCTATTTTTGATTAAAATACATTTTGTTCTTCTACATAAATACCAATATTTTTTTAAATTGTTTTTTAAAAAATTTCATCACTCAATTTTTCTTTTCGATCCAATTTACTGAGCCCGCCCATCCGCAGACTTATGCATTCTTTTTGCGTTAAGTTAGACAAAAAAAAAGATATGTTTAAAGTTTTAGTATGTTTTATTTCACTTAACTTTAAAATATTTCAACTACAAGAGAAATCGAGTAATTAAATATCAACTTTATAAATTCTCTCATCTTATTAATTAATAACGGAAGGACAATATTTTCCTTCATTTATAAAGTAAACAATAAGAGGACGCGCGTATTGGGTAATTAACACTTGCATAGTAAATTTCACGTGAATTTTTTTTATAGATTAATTTAATGATTTTCGTAAATTCATTCCTGAAACCCGTTTCATTAATTCACTTACTCACAAAATAATTACTACTTGACCCGTCAAGTAGTAATTATTTTGTGAGTTAATTAATTAAATTATTATACAGACGACCGGTAGATCGATAGATATACTGATACCGGTTATAAAAAAAGGTATTTCCAAATAACTATGTTGGATGAGCTGAAATTTTACCATTTTAAAGATATTGTATTTATATGTAGCGTTTGGCGCTCCGTTCTCTTTGATTACCCCGCTAGGGATAAAGCGTGAAGCTAGTTTAGTTTAGTTTTTAAAGATATTGGATTTTTTTCTTCAGTTTTATGTTATAAGAGTCTTAAAATGTAACAGAAACTTTATTTTGCGTGCTTTTAGCCTAGCCTAGCCGAGCCTACCTCAAAAGGTAAAGTTGTGTCAAACGGTAAAGGAGTAAAAACCCTTTGGGTATATGTGTACTGTGGTAAAAACCATTTATCTCAAGATCGCAAGGAAGTATAACTCTAAAATTACAATAAAATATTAACGTCTATGGTTCCTTTCGAGCACAGAAAAAAACAAATTCCTAAGTCAACGCAATTTAAAGACGCGATATTTATGCAGCAATTTTGACGCGGTTGAATTCCTTATCTTCAGTCTTAACATCGAGAATCTGTGTCCTTTAATGTCAAAATTTCCTAATTTAATAAAATATTAATTTCTGATATATTTTTAAAATTATGACATGTTCTTGATTATTTCAAGATATTTTACAGAGAGTTTTTGTAAAGTAAATATTTTTAATGTTTTTGCAATATATACCGGCCTGAGTGTCAAATTATAGTAATGTCGCAGTAATGCATCTTTCACAGTTAAATGTGACCGTTCGTCACATCGTTTCGTTCTATCCTAAAACATATTTGTCAATGATTATATAAAAGGCTGCACGAGATTGAATCTACTAAGGATCAAGTAAAGATCACTGCCGGAAAAAGACCGAAGCAAGATCACCCGAATCCGAAGACCACACCAGGAAGCTCTCGGTTTATTTGTGGCCAAATAAGGAGAAACCTTGCCCGCACTACCGGCGGCTGTACAAAGGGGAAAAGGTTTCCCCCCTGGACGGACGGAGATGGGTTGTGAGGACATTCTACCAATTATACGGCGTGCCCTCATTTCAAGAAAGAGACACACAACAAGCGGGCTGGGACTGTGGCGGTTACACCTTCCTCCAACGAGCGCTATACAACTTTTGCCACTACAGCCACCATCTACCTGCTGTCGGCCATCAGCAGGGCGTGGGCGAGGCCCACGCCCTGCCCTCCAGGACCGAGCCCTTGGAGCGTCCTGAACAGCTGGAACACATGGTTTAGACAATCAATCATACCATGGATGCCATGGTCCTTGCGACTACTGTTACCCCGAAGACGTACTGCCTTCCACCCACCAGCCACCGTATCGCCCTACTACTCCAAAAGAAGTAACGCTTTCGATGCTCCTAACACGTCACTCAACGAGGCTACTGAGAAGATGAGACTTGAACTTGAGAAATCTTGGCGCAATATTGTACTGTAAGAGCGTTTTGTACTGTAAGAGAATGAACGCAATTTCCAAAGAATATGAGATCACAGTAGGAGTCACCCAAGGATGTTGTCTTCTCCAACCCTATATGACGGACTCCTTTACTTTTGATATTTTAATGGACGACATCCCGGTGCATTCCTAAGCACTACTGGCCGTTTTTACCGACGACGTGGGATTAATTACAACGTCCCTAAACTTTCAATCATCATTCCCTAAGTCAAGATGCATCGTGCCCTTGATGTTCCTTCAAAGTGGTTTGCCAACTGAAGACTGTCCGCTAACGATCGTAAGGGACAGGCAGTCTCCGTTTGCTCTCATAGGAAGCTCCTGTCGCTGCTCCAATTTTCACGGGGATACCATTATTTAGTCACCTGCAGCTCGCTATTTTAGAGTTACTATGATCGAACACTGACGATGGAGCCACACGTTAAAAAATCAGTGGACACTACGGGGGAAGCCATAGCAGTTCTACGTCCTATGTTAAACTAAGATCGTCGCTCTAACGGGAACGCAAGAGAACGCAAGTGTTCAAAATAAATAATACCTTATATATAAATGAAACTATTTAACCTGATTAATCGCGTATATTTAGTATTATATATTTTTGGAAACCTGACTATATAATTATATTGGGCTGGACCACCGACATTTTTTTTAATACAATACAGAATATTAATAAAATTTAATTCACTGACGTTATTGCACCAAATACAACGGTATAGAGTTAAATCAGTAAGCAGTGATTTTTTTAAATTAGTAGAACCAAGGCCTAGTTCCTTCTGGCTTAATGCCCACAAGTAAGAAATAAGGATTTACGAAGAACAAGATTTCCATGCAAGATATGCCCAACATCGAAAAATATTACTAAAAATGAGATGAGCTTTATGATGTAAACGCAAAATTTCAATTTTCACGTTTCAGCTTATAATATCGCTTTATGAATCCAAAGCCGTCACGCCAATTCATTAAGTAGTAATTCCCACTTTATTAAAATTTCGCAGCGGGATGTCGGTTCATTAAGTAATGGAATAATGAATGCGTTGTTTGACTTTCGCCACGTTACAACAAATTATTTAATATAATATAATATAATATAATATTATATTATACAACGTCCGTTTTTTGACTTGGTCTACGCAGAGTAATGAGAAAACAGAGCTTACGTCAAGCTTTCTCTAAAATTTAACTTAAATGAAAGTGAAGAAATAATAGCTAAGACTGACCTACCTACTTTTTAATCAATTTTAGTTTAGTATAGGATGTGATAGAAACGTAAGGTTAAGGGTATATTACGATGAAATGTAGAAAAAATATGTTTATATGTTTTCTTTTCTCTATTAAATTATTTCAATGGTTGCATTACTATCAATAATAGTTCGAGTATAAAAAATAATGCAATTCGAAAACAAAAAACACTCCCAACGGGTAACCTCGAAAATTCGGCGGGATGTGTTCCCTCTGCTTACAGCTCAAAAAGGGATACAGCGTGAAGTTAAAGAAAAAAAAAGTCAATTTCACACTATTTCCGCATAGCAAAATAGACAAAAGGAGTCTAGTGTCAAGACCGAAACGTTGAATAGCAGATATCGACACCGATTTGTGTGTGTTCAAAACATTAAATGTGGAAAATCATATTAAATTATTCTCAGTATGTTGATTTACAATGTTTTTATCATTTTCTTGTAACTTCGTCGCGGTGATTGACAGTTGTACTTATTTAGAATACTGTGTGCGGGATACAGCGTGAGAGGCCTGGCCTCATAATTTTTTTAAATATTTTTAAGATATTTTTATAACTTTAATCAATGTGTTTTCTTTAATCTATATGCTATTTATACCAACTGTTATTTTATTAGTATATGTTGTTGTTGTCTTTAATTGGAAAAACATGCAATCTATATATAGAACTCGATGTAATTTGGCCATAATGTTCCTTCTGTTGACGATACTAAATAAAAAAATAAATCGTGTTCTCAGCTGAGCTCACTTATAAAATAATTATTCATAGACAAAAACATAATATTTAAATGTAAAAAAATAAAATATAAACGAATTGCTTATTAAATGAATATAGTTAATTAAATATTAAATGATTTTCAGGTTATAAAATCCCGTTTTGTAGGTTCATTAAGTAAATGGAATAATGAATGCATTGTTTGACTTCCCAGCGAACAAACTTCCGTGGCGGGATTTCTATTGTCTCGACAATTTTCACACTTTGTATCGTTTTTGTTTTTAGTTTGGCGGTTTCAGGAATTAATTATTTATACATATATATGTAAAATAGGTTTGTTAGTTGAACAATCGAGACAGCGTTTTAAGACGTGGAACTCAACGCCGCGTTTTGTATTATGATATACGGGGACATCAAAGTAATTAAAGTCTCATTTTTCTTACGAGTAGGGATCGAATTGCAACCATCACGTTTCATCATGTATGATAACGTTTTTTTTAACTTCACGCTCTGTCCCGCACATAGGAAGATACGCAGAGGGAATATGGGAACCTAGTAATAAAACATTCAGTACTCTATTCAAACTTCCACACACACAAATTCTTGAGGCATGGCATGTTGAGTGGTGCAACTCAACGCCGCGCTTTGCCTCGTTACCAGAATAAAGAAATTTTAAATACTTAATTCCCCCAAGTGGGAATTGAACTCAAAATTTGTCACTTTTACTGTCACACGATTGTACCCCTGCGCCACGACTGCCCTCTAGAGTTTGGCTTGTTTTATAATAAGCGCATAAGCACTTTGACAACACAATAAAAATGTCTGAAGGCGTTATTTTCAAGTTGTTAAGCGTGTTACTCGTATGTAGATGTAAAGAGGTCAGGGCCAGCCAAGTGTTTGCAGAGCCGTTGTACGTTGGGATCTGCGGGCTAGTGAGTGAAACACCAGTTATGTTACATTTTACGCAAACGCGGTTTTGCCCGCTTAAATTTATTCTTATATTTTAGCCAAATTATAAAGATTCTTGCAACACATATCGTCACAAACTTAAAATTAAAACGATATTAAGATGCTTTTAACAAAATTAAAATATTAAGTTACTTTTCTTTATTTACGAGTACATTATAACTAATTTTGTTCGTTTAAATGAAAGCCTTTATGAGGTTTTCTTTGTCAAAATAAAATTCCAAAATTTGGCGGAAAGTGTCTTAATGAGAACGGAGTGTGCAGATTTTTTTTTATGGAAAAGGACAAGGTAAACGAGTGTTCGGGTCACCTGCTTTTAAGTGATTACCGCCGTCTACGACCCCGTGCAACACCAGAAGAGCTACAGGTGCGTTGCCGGCCTTTAAGGTGGAGATAGACGCGCTTTTTGAAGGTACCCATGTCATATCGACCTGGAACCACTGCCGCGGGTAGGCAATTCCACAGTTCCGTGGAAGGAATTTCCTACGAAACCGCACAGTAGTGGATTGCCACGTATCCAGGTGGTGAGGAAGCCACAGCGTACAGCAGGAATCTTAAAAAAGTATATACTAATAATATAAAATACATAACGCACGTTACTATGTATTTTTCTACTATATGAATATACTTTTATTATACAAGAGGAATAAATTTTACATTTTTAAATATAAATGATTAATAAAAATATATTTAAAAATATAAAAAAAACACTCTTCCTGTCTTTAAATGACCCAAGCCATCGGTGTCTAAGGCTCCAAAGAGAGGAACTGTCGAGAGAGGACGAAGGCACCATCTTAAGTAAAACTGCCTTTTGCATCCGGTTCTTGATTCAACAGCAGAGCGATAGTCTTCCGGTTCGATCGCTATTCGAGGAGATGAAATATTTATTTAAGTTTCAAGTTGTGGGTTCGATCCCCACTCGAAATAAAATATTTATTTACATTTATATTTTCATTTCTTAGCTCTGGTCTCGAGGCAAAGCGCGGCGTTGAGTTCCGCCATTCAACAAGCAACGCCTCCAGAACTCGACGGAAAGTGGGGATTGGAGTGTCTTAACCCTCTGCCTACCCCGTTGTGAGCGGGACACAGCGTGAAGCTGATTTGATTTGATTTAAATACACAATCAAATTCATCTAAGTTATAGAACAATAGTTAAAATTTTCATTTTTCATCAATTAAAATATATTCTACCAAATTAATACGTCTAAGTTATTCTAAAATTTTATCATTTTGGTGCGGAAAACCTATATATACATACATCGTTTCTCTGCTAAGTGGTTTACGGCTCTACGCCAAAAATATGTACAACTATCATTTTATTGTTAAATTTATAAAATAAGGTTGACTTTTCCCGCATGTGGTCTAGTCCATTAGAGCCCTTCCCCTGATTGGGGATAGAACCCACAATCGTCGCGTTTCAGAAAATTGGCGTTACTTCGTAGCGCCTGATGATGGACTCTTAAATACGTCTTTTCCACAAACAAGAATTGAATAAATATTCTTAAATTTAACCAAGACTTAGCAATAGGCATATAGTACTCTAATCGAATACTACAACGAGAATATTATATGAAAATCTACTTCTGTTTATTAAAAAGCACTGAAAACCAATATCGCTGTCCCATTGTAATATCAATTTTTCCATTTTCTATATTAAGCGGTATTTGAGTTTCAAACAGCAAAGTTCACGATTGTTGAAAAAGTGAACGATATTATTGAGTCTAGACAATAAAATTTTTATGTTCTATTAAAATGTTTTATATTCTGTTCGCGTTGTCTGGCTTTATCTTTCTACTATCGAATGCGATAAACTTTAATCTTTATCATTATTCTTAGAAATTTTTGACTTTTAATAAATTTGGATGACATGGTAATATTTTTTTGGTAATTGAGTAGATAGGAGGACCTAGTGATACACCTTAGCTATATATTTAAAAGTTTTGTGTCTACCTAAAAAGACCAGAGAAACATCTACATATGAATTCTTCTTGTAATTCGTATCCATCATGACTGATTGATGATGGTGGTTCAAGGTAGTCATACGAGCGCGAATGCATCCCTACCATCGGTTGCAATCTATTGCGCACCTCAACAACCAGTGGAATTTGTGAGAGACATTCCTACTCTTTAGTTGGTCAGCCCATCGCTCTCGACTCAGCTTCTTGCAAATTACTGCTGGACTAAGGCCTCTCTTAGGGGGTACTAGAGATTCAGATCTTGTGTCTTCCGCATCTAGTCATAATCAACATTCTTCTTGAGATTGTCCACCGAGAAACGAAAACAGGTATTGATAAAGTGTATTCTACTTAATGTAAATATCATATCCCAGTCATATCCCATATTATTCTACGGTAACAAGAGAAAGAGAGCTGTTTTAATCAAACACAAAGAAAAATAACAACATTGTTTTAACAATAATATTATTTTAATTTAATACTACTCAATATAAAACAGTAGTTAGAACCACAAGCGTACCTAGTAAATGAGGTATGTTTTAAAATTTTTCAGTAAATTTAATTGATATTCATGTAATTATAAAACGAGCAAGAAAAGAAAGGAGTAACCCAAATTTTTTCAACCAAAAATTTATTTTATACCGAACCTGCCCAAACTTTTCATCTCGGCCAGTGCAGTGTCTTAGCCCGGAAATAGTATTCGTACAATGCCTACAGAGACCTACAGTTTCACAGAATGGCTGTTGACATCCATTGTTGTGAAGACAATGCAGATGATTCTGTTTGTTTCATTTCATCGTTAGTAGTCACTGTAGTCCCTTTCATAGTTATTTTTGTTTTTAAACGGCTTTTTTGCTGACACATAATTGTATATGCTGGTATGTTGACACACTGGCTCGAGGGTCTCTAAGCATTCAAGGATTTTGACGCTGTTCTAACTATTGTTTACATGTTTTGATGGCTGTGGTGGAATTTCCTTGATGCAACTTTGAGATTAGTCTGAGACGGGTTTGAATTCTACTGTCGTATATGGATTGATTAATTCAAATGTATATGTTGTGAAAGAACGCAGCAGATCTTGCGGTTAAGCTGAAAAGCTGTTGTGATAGACAAGATGATATGTTATTACAAACTCTTCAACCATCTCTTTTTTTCGAAAGTAACGTTTATGCCTCTATCTCACCTCTCAGAATAGTTAGCTTTTATAGCACCACCGGGTGGAAGGAGAATCCGCTTCCATAAGAAATCACAATAATAACGTCGCTGCTTGATAGGTTGACGATCCCATAGGACGACCTCATAGGTTCAAATCCTCTTCGGGACTCGGACTACAACATATACTAATTCTGAATTGTTTTTAATCTGTGCCCAAAATAAATTTTGCTACAGAAATACGAATAATTCTATTCTACATTGCTTTTTACCAAAAATCATTAATTATGACAACTATATGTGTATTTAACTATAGTTACAAAATTAAAGTAAATGCATATTATATTAAAAAAGAACAAATAAATTAGCTTCGCCTCGTATCCCGCACACAGTAGGGTAGGTAGATGGAACCTAGTGTTAAGACACTCCGTTCCCCACCTTCTGCCTAATTCTGGAGGCATTGCGTGTTAAGTGGCAGAACTCAACGCCGCGTTTTGCCTCAACACCAGAGCGAAGAAATGGAAATATACATTTAAATAAGTATTTCATCTCCTCGAGTGGGAATCGAACCTCAACTAGTCGGTTTTACTACTCTCGGTCACTATATTAAAAGATTACTTGTAAAAAACGTAAAGTGATATTACCAAAGATCAAAATTTTATTAAAATGTACTATACGCTTACCATACATATAACAAAGAAATTTGTAGGGTACTCCCAAAATGAATCAAATGCCATATTAGAAGAAGCTTGCAATATTAAAATTACCATGTCAAGAACACACCACAATTAAATTTGCTCCCATCAAACGAAGCCCAAAAGGCGAATAAATTAAACATCTATACTGAATCTGTACTCTTCGGATTTTCCTTGATTCGTCAAATTAATGGGATTGAAGGGATTTTGTAATCATGTCACGATTTACATATCGCCTCCTCGATGTTTGTGTTTATTATAAATCATATCTTTTCCTCTGTGTTGTAATGAGTTGATATTTGTTGATTGCGAACTTTTTATAATTTAACTTTAACTTAACAAAGTAAAAATTGATTATAATAACAATGTGAAAACTTTTATAATTGCTAAAACTCAAATGCTGAAGAAATATATAAGGAATTTGACGTCGTCAAGGTGGCAACGTCTAAAAAATTATGGTAGAATGCGGGCAATGGGGTGACTATCACACTTGGTTCTCTCCGTCTACCCTGCTATACACGGGATACAGCGTCAAGATATTATATTTTAATTTTTTTTAACTATGAATATAAATGTTTTAACGCATTGAATCGAAACTGCAACGGTGATTTCGATTTTACATTCAGACCCAGAATTATTTTCCATTCTTTTGCAAGCCAAGTTAAAACTTTTAGTTTAAAGTTCTAGCATTTAAGCCTCAATTGGAACGTAATACTTACGAGGCAGATGCAGACCATTCAGTGTCTAATGGGGTGTGTCGTCACCATGTTGACAATGTAAGGGTTAGTTTGCTGGAAATAGCTAATGTTACGTTTTCATAGTGTTACGGCGTTTGAACGTAGTTTGGATAAGTATTATCAAAGTATATTATTTTTTAAGCTTTATAGTGTATCCCGTATAAATATATCAGCAAAGTAAAAAGAGGGAACATATTGGTACCCATTTCCTACCTTCCATTTAATTTTCGAGGCGTTGCGTGTATAGTGGTAGAAATCAACGCCACGCTTCAGACGCTGCGCCTTAAAGAAATAAACCATCAAATGTTATATTGGATCGTAGATAATAATTTAATCGTATCTGATACATTTTAGAGTTCTGTACGCAAAACCGTAGCGTAAAACAGCTGTCTTCCTCTATACAACGATCTTAACTTTTTTGCTCGATTTTGATAACGATAACATATATATATTTATTAGAAGCTTGAAATATTCACAGAGCCCTTTATAGGTAAATTCACTTTAAAAATAAATAATAATATTAAAAAAACAAGGCAATAAAAGTGCCCCCTATACAATAAGCGTGATTTTTTACACACTAGGTCGGTATATCTTAATGAAAGTTTATAATTTTTCAACCATGTCTTAGTGGACAGTAACAGTATTGCCAGAACTGAAACTTATAACGATCATAAAGTGACTCACTTAAACAAAATTATACTAAAGAGTTCTTTATTATAAAACAAGAACCATGGTGAAAGTGCTCATAATACATAATAATTATATTTAATTTAACTTCCATTATTTACAAAAATAAGTTTAATAGTTCTAAAGCTCACAACAATGTACGCTGGGGATTGCCAGTCGCTGTGCTGGAAAAATATTTCAAAGAACTGCAGGCGGGTAAAAAGAGGAAAATACGAAGCACACAATAATCATAAAGATAGTGAAGATACACTGCACTTTGAGAACTTTCAACGGGTTTTCCTCACACTTTTATTTTTTAATGCATTTGTTTGTTAGAGAAGTTGTGTTATATATGGCTAAATGTTTATGTTGTGATTAAGTATGCTTAATCAGTGTTATTTTATATTTTTTTAAAATATTAATGCCTTTGTTCCCATATAGCAGAAGAGGCAGAGGGAGCCTGCTACTCCTGCTATGCGAGAGTCAATTCCGTTTTGAAAAGCTCAACACCGCGTCTTGCCTTTTTTAAAGAGCGAGGAAATAAAAAAAAATCACCTGAGTGGGTATTGAATTTACAGTCGACGCGTTTGCAATCAGACGCTGCGCTACGATATTCGCTTAATAATACATTTTTCCTTTCACTAAATAAAATCAAAGAAACTGATAATAAAGGAAAGCTACAAAAGGACAAATGTCAGAGAACACGAAGGAATGTTGCGAATTAATCTTCTGAAAATTCTTTGTGTTACTATTAACTTTTTACAAGCTTTTATGTAACTTGCTCTGTTAGTATGTGTGTTAGTGTATGTGGAATCTTGCAAGCTCAATTTGACCCACTTCCCAGTGTCAAATTTAGTTGAAATTTCTATTACGATTTCGGTTCCGATGACAATAAAATTACTAATACGCAATATTGTTTTAATACTAATAGCCGTCGTCACAAAATGACGGATCACGGTCACTTTCGATGTCGACATTTGCCAAGCGATATATGAAGTTGTTCTAGTAACTGACACGTGAGGAATTTATTTGGGAAATTGACGGAACATTTAGTAATAATTTCTCCCGTTTTTATCTAATGGGCCAAGTGCGAGCCGGACTCGCGCATAGAGGATTCTGTACCATTATACATTAAGACGGCAAAAAATAATTTGAATTTGAACGGATGGACAGACAACAGAGTCTTCTGTTTTCTTTTTGATTTTTCCCCAATGGGTACGGAAAACTGAAAATTGTCAACAGCAATTTACTGTCAGAATTATGTGTTAATAGATATCATACGATTTTAGTTAAAAATGTCAGTAAAATTAGACCTAATATTTAATTAATGAGCCTTACGTACACGAGATTATGTTGTAAGACCTTGTTTATAAAAAGAACTACGTCCTTGTCCAGGTTGTGGATTTTTAAGAATTTGTTGTTGTTTTTTTTTTGTGCAAATTTGCTGTAACTAAATCGAGGGGTCTGTTTAGTTACAAATCTATAGAATTAATAAATTAATTATGCGGCTAGCAGCGGTCGGGAGGGATCCCCTCCAAAAGACCGTGCAGTGCCCTGGGCATGCACTGCGACTATTTTGCTCCTAACTCACCAGCCGAAAGTCACTCCCACCAAACTCACACCCAACAAATCTTTCACAGAAACTTCTTTGTACGTTTGTTTGACTTAGGTAATCATCATTATCGGTGCTTCCAACTGCAGAAAGTACAAATGACCCTCAACCACAGCTTGAAAAACCCGATTCACAAAAAGACCAGGCCAAGAACCACCACCACTAGCAGCGGGCCAGCTACGAAAAAACGTAATACATGTGATGAACCGATTTTGTATAATGGTTCACTCCACTGAAAATTCCAAAAATATAATCACTTGTAAGATCAAAGGAACTGATCGGCCATACCTTATGAAGAAAAGACACAAAGTGCTATCGCATTGTCATTAAAATTCGCACCATACGACTCCTCATGAGGCTATTGTAGAAGTGACAGAGAGTACTGGGAGCAAAGTAAGAGGCGAAGTTATAAACGTTCGCTATCCGAGAGTATTAATAAGAGTGACATAAACCGTCAACAATTCACCAAAGTAGAAATACTCTTAATAATTATTAATAAACATTATTATTAATAAACAAAGAGAGAAAATTGACATGCTCCTACAAGAAATAGGCAGGGAGCCTATTATGGTATATGGGAGTATTGACTACAGTTATTACGAAACTGGTTCCAAAATTATCAATCTAAAGCTAGCAATCTGGAAGATCAATAAGACTATCCCCATATATACAAGAACTTGAAACTATACTTTCCAATAAAAAAACTTGATGTAATCCTGGTATCAGAGTCCCACGCCACCATACATAATCTGTTCTTCATCAGAGGATATTACGTGTACAGTACACCTTATCCTGATGAAGGCGCGCATAAAGTATCAGCTCTCGTCATAAAGTTGTATCTGAAGCATTCAAAGCCACCTCGATTAGACTAGAAGACCGTGCGGGACCTATTGTCCTATCGGCGGTCTATTGTCCAGGTTTCCACTTAAATCCCCGCCTCACCTGAAAGACGACACTCATGAAGTACAAACGTGATGAAGTAAACTTTAAATACAAAAATCTGTATTGGCTTATGGAACGTAACTCAATACTCTCTCTGGATAACAAATTATTTTTCTACAACGCAGTCTTTAAGCCAACCTCTGATATCCAATTGTGGGGAGTTGTCAGTGACCGGAACATAATGTGTCTTCAAAGAGCACAAAACCATATTTTACATACAATTGCCAATGCACCTTGGTACAACGGTATCCATGATCACCTCAACATACTCACTACAAAGGAGGAGTTTAAGAAGCATACTAGATCCTATTTCCAACGCCTAGCAAACCATCTAAATCTCTTGGCTACTAAATTGCTAGACACCCTAGTCGTACGCCTAAAGAGAAAGCACATTGTGTGAGGCGAAATACCCTTGGTTTAGTGGAGGCGATGGCCTCCAAGACCATATCGACATTAATAATTCAGTTAAGCTGATTATAGCTCTTATCCACTCGATATCGATGGCAGTTAAATAAGAAAAAAAAAGTGACAAACGGAAATAACTAAAAACTGTTTATTATACAAATATCATAAACAGTTTTTAATTATTTCCGTTCAAGACACATTACTAGTCCGTGAGGTAACTGTGACTGTAACTATAGAAGGTTACATCAAAACGATTAATGTAATATAATATAAGCTATATATATATATATATATATATATATATATATATATATATGGAATAATAGTCTATGTATCAAATTAGGCTTATAGGTTTTCCTCGATAACAGGGATACACAAAATAAAAAATCAATTTAAACCAGTACTTTTTAAGATAAGAGCGAAAAATAAAACAAAATGTTCAGCTTTATAATATTAGCAAAGACACAGGTTTTACAATTACAGAACCACCTGTATACTACGAATTAACTGTGAACCGATGAATAAGTGTATTAAAGGGATATCCCCGTATTTGCCAGATGGCTGCCAACATAGGATTAAAAATGAAATGTTAAAGCCAGGATAATCAAATTTGAGAGCACGTTAACACACAAGGTTATATTATACGTATACCTTACATCCTTTTAGCCTATGGGTAGCCGAAATTGCAAGAACATTTTAGTCTCTATCGCTAAAAACATAAGGTTTTGCTGATATTTTACTATGAGTCGCTTAAATTTGAACTCTAACCTAATAGTCAAAAGTTCATTTTTACTACTGACAGCTTAGAACGTCTGGTTCCGTATCTCTATTATTAAACAGATGGCTTAGAGGTTTCACAGCATGGGGTTTATTGTATGGGCAAAAAGAGGAAGCGTATATTATGGATACCACGTGGGTAGTAAATTTGTAGAGATAGCAAATGGTGAGATATGTATGCCTTTGTGAGGTTAATAGTTTGATGATAATATTGTTTAGTAGTTTGAATATGTTTACGCTTTTGTTACTCAATACGTAATGCCTCCAGATTTCGGCTGAAAGTGGGAAACAGATTGTCTTAACACTGGGTTCCCTCTGCCTACCCTGCTGTGTGCGGGATACAGAGTGAAGCTGATTTATTTTGTACACTCTTCTTCTTCTTCTTCTTCTTCTTCACTTGCGTATTTTTCTAATATATCTATATAAAAATATTGTATGGCCTGGCTAAGTGCGGTCCAGGAATAGATTTAGGATATAATTTTGGTACAATTAATCTATCCAGTTATTAATTTATAATTAAATATTATATTAACATTGAGTTTTGAAATTAAGATTACTAGAGAACCATACGCTTTGTCATAGGAACCTGTATATAGAAGCAGTACATTTGCTTTATTATTTTTTTTTTTCCTTATTTAAAAATAATATAGATAATAGCAATTTGCACTCCATAATATAAACTATAACTGCGCCTAATATCATACTCCTCCATCTATACAATTTTCGTAAAAAGGAGCACAAAACTTGGCTGGTTGGCTTGGCTTGGCTTCACGTATTACTGTTAGGATAAAGAATATCTTATCGTCGCACTTAGAGAGACCATTTATGAGTTCACTATATTGCAGAATAATCATAAGAGAATCTAGTGTTAAAATGTGTTAACATCTTGTTGCTTCTTGAGTAGCAGAACTTAACGCTGCGCTTTGTCTAACAGAGCAGGGAAACAAACTAATTTTGAATTTAATTTACAGCCTAATTCGGTTGTATGATGGCTTCAAAAGTATATTTAAATTTACTACCGCTATCATATTCCAAAAAACTAATACGTTCCAATGGAGCAAATTTGTTAGTAATTTAAACTTATGATTTTCACTAATTACAGATTTTACTTATTAGTTCCACTATTAACTAGTATTAATTTTGTAAACTATACAGAGTTAACTCATGAATCATCCATCCGAACATAAATTCACCGCCGAAATATAGTTCACTGTAATAACCTATTTTATAATATAATATAAAACAAAATCTAATTAAATCAGCTTCACGCTGTATAATAGGCAGAGGGAATCTAGTATTAAGACACTCTCGCTCCCCCACCTACCGCCGAACTATGGAGGCATTGCGTCGCGCCTTGCCTCGCCACCAGAGCGAAGAAATGGATATTTCTATTTCTCAATCATTCAATTTTAAATAAATATATAATTACCTCGAGTGGGATCGAACCCACAATCAGTCGCGTTTTGCAGTCACAGTTTGTGCCGCTGCGACACGACTGGCCTATAATACCCAACACATATATAATATACTAGAATTTAAACAAATCTTATTAAAATTGACTGAAAGACATGCTATGGCCATAAATGGTTTTTGGGGTAAAAATTACAGTGATTCTCTATAATCTTAATAAATAATTCTTTAATAAATTAAAGAATTATTTTAACCCAACACGCAATTATTGTTCTTACCGACGTTCTTTGGGACGCGAAAAGAACAAATTTCCGTTCAGTGATTTTGACAACATATAAAAAAAAATATTATTAAAAGCGTTTTAAATTCGGATATAGCTCGATAAGCATGTTGTGCTAAGCATATTGTGATAAGCATATTGTGCTCTTGGACAGATATGGACAGGCGGACACGCTGTATCCCGCACACAGCAGGGTAGGCAGAGGGAACCTTGTGTTAAGACACTCCGTTCCCCGCTTTCTGTCGAATTCTGGAGGCATTGTGTGTTAAGTTGCAGATCTCAACGTCGCACTTAGCCTCGACACCAAAGCGAGGAATGGAAGTATAAATTTAAGTAAATATCTCCTCTAATCCCCACGGATGGAACCCACAACCAGACCGCTGCGCCACGACTGGCCCTAGTGCCTGTCACGATAGTGTTAATATTTAATGGTATTAAAATACACACTTTTTATTAAGTGTTAACTGGAAAACGGAGTGTCTTATATTAGCTTTTTATCTAGTCTGAATTTTGCGACCTATAAGCATTTTTAATAAAGAAAGCCAAAACCAAATATTTATTTGCGAAGAAATGGAAATATTTAATGAAACACCATTTTCCTTTTCCTATTTTCTACATGCGGGATACAGCGTAGAGCTTAAAACAAAGATCAAAAAAGCTAAGCCAAACCTAATATTTAATATTGACTGACTATTTTAACTCAAACATTGCAAATCTCCATACGCTTCCCCTCTAAACATCACACACTCTAAATATTAAACAAACTCGACCCGTATAACCATATTATTTTAGACCTCCTATTCCAATAACAGTTATCAAAAAGGCGATTTTTTTCATGCTTTTTAATTCCATTTGTCCACTAGCCTCCGCGTCGCGCCGCCAAAGCCATATTTTCCATTCGAACCAATTTATGTCGTCGTTTCCGCCGTTTATTTGTATGGAAAACGGTGCGAGTGATTAAGTTGTAAAAAACCGACAGATACCGATCTTTGGGCTCGGCGATGCTTAAATTTTCGTATTCCGGACCATTTCGATACAAGAATTTATGTGTCCGTACATATTATGTCTTTAGTCCGCTATAAATTGTATGTTTGGCGGTGTGTGTGTTCAAAGAGTGTTTTTTTCAATATATGCTGGCGGTTTTGAAAATGAATTTTAATAGTAAGTATTACGTACTTCAATATATATTTTTCTTATATTTTAAGAGCTGTAAGTAAATAGAAAAATCAGCGTCACGCTGTATCCCGCACACAGCAGGGTAGACAGAGGAAACCTAGTGTTAAGACA
>DWAN01000568.1:0-22773 GCA_018230445.1 Heliconius hewitsoni | reverse complement strand
ATATATATATATATATATATTTTATTTTACACTGTTCTCTGTGTTCGGTTTCATTTTGTTTCTTTAGATCTTCTATATTAGAAGTATGATATTTATTACAAAACTATGAAATGTTTACACTTTAATATACTGAATATACTTTGTATAGAATTGCTTTATAGTTACAACAACATATAAGATTTATGCAACAATTTTTTATGAATTGTGATGTTAATAAATTTTGTGTTTGTATTATTTCAATCAGTTCATAAAGTATTTTGTTCAACTAAATTTATATAAAATAACAGCATCAAATTTAAGTACATGTAAATGTTTATCTTAAAATTTTAATATTATTAGGAAAGGAAAGCAATACAGATTAGTAAATATATAATTGTGTAGTTCAAGCAGGCGAAATCGCGAACAGGTCATAAGTATATGCATATTTATAAATTTGTAAAAAAAAATATTTTTATTACCTCTATTGAATCTCCATTGAGCTCCATAGTGTGCCTTTCACTCTCAATCAATTTACGTTTTTCCTCAAAATCATTTAACAAATTCTCTCTTAATTCTACCTTTTTTTCTTCAAACTCTTTTGCCGCTGCTTTCTTTTCAGCTATAAATTCCCTTTCAACTACTTCATACATGTGATCCCTGTTAAACAAAACAGATATTTTTATTAACATGCTCATTAAACTTGTACAGCCAAAAACGGATACAAGAGGTTGGGTAGAAAGAATCTAGTCTTAAGA
This sequence comes from Heliconius hewitsoni, assembly GCA_018230445.1. NCBI lineage: Eukaryota > Metazoa > Arthropoda > Insecta > Lepidoptera > Nymphalidae > Heliconius > Heliconius hewitsoni. The sequence goes on along the minus strand of DWAN01000568.1, from coordinate 22,039 downwards.
CATTCTATTCTCCAGTTTCCACCCAGTTGGGTATTGAATATCTTTTTTTTTCTTCATGCTGTATCACACATTTATTATCTTTATATCAGAGAAAAGAAATGAAAATATTAGTGCTCCTATGACACAACAACCTCATGTAAAGCTAATAAAATAAACCAAAAAGTTACAATACCAATACATACATTGAAGATTCTAATAAGATTAAGGTCACAAAATTTATAAAACATTACTTTAATAAACTATTTTATTTATATGTATATTTTAATCTTATTTATATTACTTTATTGAAAATTATTTTAAACATGTTGTAAGATTCTATAGTGACATAGGATAATAAAACTTTACAATATTATTTCTCAGGACAATTGTACATAGATTCTAATTATAAAATGTTTATAATAAAAAAACATTTACAAAAAACATTATGCCAATCAACAAAATTGTGTGAATTAAAAATGTATACTTCATAAAAGAAATTTAGCAGGGTAGGAGTAGAGAACAGAGTGATATAACAGTGTTCTCCACAATCCATCAGATTATTAGACATTGCCTGTAAATGGTGGAATTTAACACCTTACTTTGTCTGTACAATATGACTCCAAAATATTTAGTAATAATAAAATAATATGAAAAAGTGTAATTTAGTTCACTTGGTTAATGAGGCAAAGTTGAGTTTCTTCACTCAACACAAAATCCATTATTAAAGTTGGGAAGAAGTGTCTTAACATTAGGTTCCCAAGTTAACTGTGCTATATGTGACTTAGACAACAAGTGACTTACTTATATATCCTATTAAGACGTAACCGCTCATGAAGCTGATGTTCTAATCTTTTGACTCTTCTTACAAATTCTGGGTGAATATTATCTTCTAACTGCTGTAGCTGCTTTTTTAAGTTGGCTAACTTGTCTTGGTACATTCTATAACCATAATAAAGAATATATATAGCATCCAAATGGTATTTCAATGGTTTAAAGTTGGTAAATAAACATAGTTTTATTTATCAAAAATACTATAATTAAAGTATATACATAAAAAAGATATTTTTAGCTGTGGCTTTGCTCCTGTTGTTAAATGGAAGTAATTTAGAGTTTTGAATTTATAATATTCTGATTGCCCAAAGTAACTTTACCTATAGCCTTACTTGAAATGAACTGTACAACTTACATAAAATTCTTCAATTTGGATCTGAGCATAGGTTTTGAGATTAGCATATTCAACTAAATGAATTTATCAGTTTTATAATAATTGTACAAATGTTTAGATTTAATATTTACATGATTGGTTTAAAGATTTCAGTATGAATTTTTAAGTTAAAGTGGATTAGTAATAATCATTAAATAATATTTAATAAAATAATTACAGATTATTAAAAAATACTAAAGAAAATATGAGTTTGTAATCCTATATTAGTTTAGTATTTCTAATTGCTATATAGTAAAGTACTTACTGCTCTTTTATTTCCAGAGGTTCATCATTATTGGGTATGTCCGTTTCACTGGCTTCTTCTGTGTCTAGAATTTAAAGGAAAATATACAAAATTAATAACTATAGAGTAATGAAATGTCATGTATTTTGAGATAAGTGCCACTAATCAGAAGTCACATGGTAAATGTAAAGATCTGACCAAGCAAAAAATTGACACGCAAAAATATATTTTTTTTTCATTTGCAATGTAGAGAAAGTTATGGAAATACAAGTCAATTACGTCATTTTCAGAGCTTGACTCAAAAGGCGGGAAGGTAATAAAATAATTAGGGAACTGAATCACAAAGTTACAACGATTACGCAACCAATGTTTACAAGCATTAAGTGTGTATTTATAGAGAACAACATGATTAGACATTAAAGACAGGTGATACGACGCCAAAATAGGCTAGTTACGCTGGTTATAAACAAACATACCTTCGTCGCTATCATCTGCAGGGGGTTGCTGTAACGAGTCCTCTGGGTCCCTATATTCATCTATATCGTCGTACCCATCATCTTCAAAGTCGTACTCGTCCCCCGGCCCCGAATATGGTGATCCCTGGTAAGACATAGTCGAGGCAACGCGTAACAGTTGCATACAGATTGACTACGTTACCCGTTTCAGAAATATACTCTGAACACGCAAGCGTGAGTCAAAATATCTGTAATTATAACGCAACCACTGTCTGTATCACTCATAGAAAGAATTTTCTTTTATATCAAATACTTTCTTCCGTGGAACAACGAATCTGGAGCAAATTGAAGTTGTTTTACGTCAAAATCGACAAGTCAAAAAGCATCATTAACCAACTGAAAATAATGTAATCTAACAAACAGAATAACATGATGGTTATTTGCGGGATTTGGTGCGGGTGTGAAAGAGAACAGAGACATGATGAAAAAAGTCTACTTTATTTTATACATAGTATAATAATAGCATAGACTACAAATAAGTAGATGATAGATGTATAGCTAAAAATTGTATAGTATCCGAGTAATTTGTAATCGATTCCTGTTATATGTTGCATTATTTGTATCAATTAGAATTTACTTTATCATAAAAAATGAAATTGATAAAATTGATATATAAAATTATGTGGAATCCAGTAGTTGAAAGTAATTATAATTATATATCTTATTGTATTCCTTACATATTTTTTTTAAATGAAAATGAAACTTTAATGAAATCAAATAAAAAGTACAGTATTAGTCTATGTTCTTTTAAATAAGTAAGCACTAACGTATTTTTAATTATTTCATAAACTTTTCGGTAAATTTCAGGATCGATAAGAATCGAGTATATTCAAAATTGTAGTAGAATATTATAAGCAAACACTATCACGTAAAAACTTTATCGTTGTCTATTATTATGATTTGACGTCAAGAAAGTGGACGTCATCTTGTATGAAAATTCTTGATTTGATTAGTTTTGCCAATTAAAATATATAAAGTAATTTTGATATAACTTTGTAAATACATAGTGATATTTTTTTTACGTATTAGTTATGTGCGTATAATCAAGCAAATTATTGAAAAGTGAAGTGACGGTGACGCTATACGCTATTGTGTCGGTGATGTAATTTAAGTGATTGGGTGGCTTCCTAGTTGTAGATACTACAATGGAAGAATCCTCTTTTACTATTCCAGCTGACGACAATGGTGACACTGAGCTCGATCCTAGAATACAGGTCAGTGAGTGAAAAATTATGTATTGAGTAATCGTTGCCTTCGTAACAGCAAAGATGAGTGTCAACTTTGTAGATTATTTCGCCAACGAGCATAATGGATACGATATTTTATATCAAAACATGAAATACGGACTGATAGCTAGCAAAGAGCTCTCAGAGTATCTCAGAGAGAGATCGAACATTGAAGAATCCAATTCGAAACTCCTAGCAAAGTTGGCTAAACAAGCAAATAGTAACTGCGCCCAAGGTACATTTGCGCCTTTTTGGGGCGTACTAAAATGTTCAGCAGAAAAATTATCTAATTTACACCAGCATATGTTTCAAAAAGTCAGCGAGCTTGTTAAAGATGTTGCTCGCTATGCTGAAGAGCTTCATAAGAAACATAAAGCAGTTAAAGATTCTGAATCAAGTACACTTGAAGTAGTATTACTCATACAAAATACTAAGCAAGCTTTACAGAAAGCTAAAGATGTGTACACATCAAAATCAGCTGAACTAGAAAAACTTAGAAAAGAAAGTGCTTCAGCAAAAGACATAGAAAAAGCTGAAGTCAAAATAAAAAAGCTACATGAAGATTACAGACAATTAGCTGAAAAATATAGTATGGTTAAACAAGATTTTGAAAAGAAAATGACACAAACTTGTAAGCATTTTCAGGATGTTGAGGAGGCACATTTAAAACAAATGAAACAGTTTGTAAATGCTTATGCTGATATAATCCAAAACAACCATGACCTCATGGGCCAAGTTCATAGAGATTTCAAGCACCAGTGTCTAGAATTAACCGTAGACAAGCTGTTAGAACAGTTTCTTGTTGAAAAGTATAATGCCTTAGAGAAGGCCAATTTAGTGGAACTACCTCCATCTTTACCAAAGCCGGGATCAGCAAATAACTCTATATCAGAAGTTGACCAGATTTCTTCAGTTTCTAATGGTTCTCACAAACCAGCACAACCTCCCAAAGCAGCCAAGAAAGAGCCATCGTTTGCAACTAAAACTTCAAGAAGAACTACATCCCTTCTCAATTTGTTCACTCCAAATTTCCAAAGCAAAGATGAACCTAGTGTTAGCACTGAGGGGGCAGCACCATGTTCAGCTCCTTCAAGTCCCAGTGGGACCCCTGCTACTCCTGTAGTTCAAGATAAAGACGACAATATGAACCGCTCAACACTCAGAGAATCAAAGTGGTTCAGAAGTAGAAGAACAAAAACTAAACTTAAAAAATCTAAAAAGAAAAAAGATGAAATCTCTGAAAATTCTAATGCAGGTGATAAGTCTGACTTAGAAGAAAAGGAAGAGGAAGTTCCAGCAAAAGATGATTTATTAAACTCTCCAGAAGTTGATGAAGAAGGATTTTGTATTAGACCAAAAGATGAAAAAGGAAGTGGGTATTCTTCTTCTGACTCAGATTCAGAAGAGGAGAGGGAACAAAAAATACATGTGGAAATTAAGCCCATCAGCAATGGAAACGCCCCAATGTCGGCTAGCGTCGATGAACTTAGAGCAACAGTAGAAAATATTAGCCTATATAAAATCGGCACAAACCGACGTGGCTCTAACGTCAACACCAGTAAAGCTAGTAACGATTTTATAAATTTGAATTTTTTTCAAAGTCCTAGTGCCAGTAACCCAGCTTCACCTCACGGTAACGTTTCTAACCCATACGCTCCTCTACAAACCAATCAGTCACATTTACTAGAAAGTCCTACTCCAGTCTCTGCCACTGATGTTGGAGACTTATTTTCCGAAGTCGGAGAAATGTCTCAGTCCAATTTTCGAACGTCTACGCCAACAATATCGACTATATCCCTCCCTCGTCCCCCCTCGAGGCGATCTGAGGGTGATTTTCGAACAGCAGGTTCGTCAGGATCACGTGGTCCTTCACCGCTTACTATAGGCATGGCAGACACAATACCCTTGGCTGTAGCGTTCCACGAAATAATACATTCCTACTTTCGTGGGACTGAAGAATCTAAATGTCAAGTTAAAATGTCTGGTGATATGATGCTTTCGTTCCCTACTGGCATAGTGGGCGTACTCGCAAACAATCCAAACCCAGCCAAACTCTGTTTTAGACTGAAAAACATACACAGATTAGATAATGTGTTGCCAAATAAGCAATTAATAAGCATAAACACCATGATGTCTACACGCGATTCTACAGTCGTTGAGTTTAATATGCCAGCTCTAACATCCCTTTTGAAAAGACAGTCTGAGAAGAACCCCACCGCGCAATATTTCAACGTCGACATTCTTAAATACCAAGTGCGACCTAAAACGGGCGCCGCATCGTGTCCATTGCAAATGGTAGCTTATTGGAAATGCGAGCGTGACCACACGGACCTTAAAGTGGATTACAAATATAATCTCCACGCTATGAGTCCGTCGTCACCGCTACTTAACGTGTCAGTGTGCGTGCCAATGAACGGCACCGTGAAAAACGTCATAGCAATGCCTAAAAACTCCTGGAACCCCGAGACCGAACAGGCTCTGTGGCGGTTTACTGAATTGTCTCAACATTCTGAAGACCGAGGCGTAGGGTCCCTTCGGGCACGTTTCGAACTGAACAGCGGTCCGTCGTCCAAAACAACCATCTCGGCTCAATTCAACTGTGAAGGGGCGACCTTATCGGGCATCGAGTTTGAACTGATAGGCAGCGGGTACCGTTTGTCACTCGTGAAGCGTCGCTTCGTATCCGGGAAATATATTTGCGACAGCGATTTGCACTGATAGGTCCAATTATAACTGCATGTAGAGGTGTACAGTATGCATGCGAGGCATTTTTTATAACTTTGAACGATCTATATATCTTCAGTACCTTATAGGACTGTTTCCTGTCCACAGATGTAATATTTGGATCATATTATTTGTCAATTTTGATGTTTAATCTATTAGTTGTAGTTCACTTATGACGATTAACATTTTTTATAATCAATTTATGTATCTGTATCCACAGCTGCACTAACTTATTTCTTGAGTATAGACGTGCCATTATTCCTGACTAACTTTTAGTTGTAAATGTATATAATTTTTTCAAAAAATCACACAAAATATAAAAAAAAAGAATTACTATATCAGTTCTACACTGGCCCATCACACTGCAATCTGCTAAGATAAATCGGTTATGTATGTAAGCTAATATCCATTTTAACACCAAGAAAAAAAGCTTTAATATATTTTTCCACCAATCGAATAATGTGATGTTGTTATTACTAATTTGTACTATCTACCTCCCGAGGTCAATAATATAGATAACATATTTGCTCTTTTATTAATACTTCACCTTGACATGTCACAGGTAAAATAAAATTTATTTGAGGCCTTGTATATTCGCGACCAAATATATAAATAAAATACGAAAATATTAGCGTGTCTAATTTCGTTTATTTTCTTAATATACTGACCATTTAACAAACAAATATATAAATACATAATGTACAGGCTTTTCTGTTAGCATTCATTGTTTTGCATTTAAATAATATAGAGTTCACAGTCACCAAACCATTTATAGTCTACGTTTATTAAGTTTTAGAACATATTATTATTTTTTTGTTTCGTCTATATCGATTCAATAACATGCAATTTAATCAATTAAATTGATTTTAATTGAATCTCGAAATTATTTTAATTATTAATTTGGATTATTTTGTATTATTATTATAAATTTTATTTTTACAATTGGCACTTACTACCACCGGAAGATTTATTTGTTTAATGTCGTTGTTAAGTGTTCGTCGATTTGTGTTTCGATGTTTATTGATATTGTAGTATGTAGTTGTAATCATAGTATTCATGTTTTTAATATTACTGAAATGTAATCTCATTTTGTTCATTATCTTATGATTTTTTTATTATTTATATACAAACACACCTCGGCCTAATGTCTTTAGAATGTAATGCGTGTTAAACCTTTGCCTACTTTACCAAAAGTGAAGTGTTCAATATTGTAAAGCCTAGCGTAATCCTACTATATACTTAGTACAAGTAAACCATTCCATTACTTTAACATGTTACGTGTAATATTTATAAGTTATATCCAAAACAAACATACATAAATATATGGTTCACGCTATATTTCGGATTTGATACAAATTCAGAAGATTTTCCCCAAAAACGATCCTTCGCTCGACACGATATCGAAAACGTAATATTTTTATATTGGCATGTATAATTCTTATGTATGTAAATTAATCTGGAATAAAATGTAAATCTAAGTAAATGTGTCAAATTTATTTACATATCCGGGGTAAAAAACAAAAAAAAAAGATTGGACGCTGGTGTAAGTATTGCTTTTATATCAGGCGCTTTATAGTTTAATAGTAGGGACAGGAAACGATCCGAATAAGGTACAAGTAAGATAGTATGTGTTATCTTAAATGATAATATAGTGATAAATGATTTTTTTAAGCAGTACAATGTCTCGAATGTTTCCCGTCTCTACATGTTGCTTGCTGCTGCCGTACGTTTGGGAGTGCCGTGTGAGTGTCCCGTGCGATTGTCTCAAGTGTTTCACAACGTTTCAGGTGGAGCTGGAGAAGTTGAATGCGGCCACTGATGAGATAAATAAACTCGAATTGGAACTTGATGTGAGTAACCATATGTTTTTATTCTTTTTACTTATGTGAATAACCATTTTGATGCTGTATGTAGCGTCTAACTAAACGTGAACGTAAACTTGATTGTCGTGAGTTCGATTTCTATTTTGGAAATTCGATTTTTTTTTTCATTTATATTGTTGTTCACAATGATTTTATTATATGAAAACGAAAGTAGTTTGTATTAGTAAATTAATGATTATATAGTTCAAGCGGCCGAAGCTGCGAGTGGGTCGCTGAATCGACAGTAGGTACATAAATAAAACTCTTCCATCAGTGAGAGACTGACAGACAAAGCACAGGCGAATTTACTGGACTTAAAAAGTTGAAATTTAGCATCTATGTAGGTAGATTAGTTTAGGGGAGCATTCAATGAGGATTTCCCGTATTTCCATATGAAAATTTTTGGATAACGAATTTTATAGGTACGTTGGTCCCTTTATTTATACATATATTAATAACACGTTTTATTGATACTCGAAGTGGGCGTAAAGTCGAGTATTGTGCAATTTTTATGTGATATGTATTTTTATGTCATATATCAATTTTGATATATTAAAAAATGTTATTCATAGTTTATTAGATAAAAGCAATGAGTAAAGATTTATAATATTTTTATTATTTTTTTTAATAACAAAGTATACTGTTCGTTGTTGATTCCAAATGATATTTCATGATAGTCTTAACCTAATTGAGAATAAATTAGCTTAACGCTGTATCCCGCACGTATCAGGGTAGGCAGAGAGAACCTAGAGTTAAGATACTCCGTTCCTTATTTTACGCCCAATTTTTCCACTTATTGTATTTTGTGACATACTTGCATGTTTAGTGGCCGAACTCAACGCCGGGCTTTTAGCCAGAGCTAGAGCGAAGAAATAAAAATATTAATAAAATCATTCCTCCGAATGGGGGTCGAACCCATAACAGTTGCTACTTTCAACAAGATGTGAACAACAAGTGTGACAACTATATTACAAAAATGCTAATATTGTTTAACTTTTGACCTTATGTAAACCATAATTAATAACCGACAGACAATTTTCTAAGTGTAGCCTTGAATTATGTTTGATACACGAACTGACACGGCTTCTTTATCATTATTAATACATAAGTTTAATAATATTAGATAATAATTAAGTTTATAGGAAAAAGATTATTTTTAACCAACTCCTGTAAGAAAAGGAGGTTATTAATTTTAAAACTATTTTTAAACTTAAAACTTATTTATTTTTAAGATAAGTAAGTAACGTTACTTAGACAGTTTTTTCTACAAAAATAGTTCTGGTTTGACTCATACTGTCACTGTCACAAGATACCTGTACAATACCTTTATGTTAGGTAACGGAACCCAACTGCAACTGCGCTTTGTCTATATCAGGTCAGACGAAACATGCACTTTTCCCTTGTGCAGGAAATAAACTCGCTCCATTCGTCGTATTTCTAAAATACAGAGAAATATTGTATCTTATATTGTATGTATTTAAATATTTTTTTTATATGTAAAATATTTTTTATTTATACATAATTAAGTTATTTTCATGTATTTTTGCAATTTTTTTCGACATTTGACGTTTTCTGAGCTTAATACTTTTTTTTAAGCTTCACGCTTTTTATCAGGGTAAGAAAAAGGAATCTGGTTCTCCATTCCCACTTAAGAACTCCACATCACATTTTCCACTCCCAAATTTCGCATCGGCCCGTATTTATAAACAGGTCTCAACTGTAAGATACATCTTGAGATGAGATTATTATAATATATAATATATGGATGAGTGGCGGAACTGAACTGTTGTGGAAATCGAACACACGACCGCCACCGTAGCGCTGTGCAACACTAGACAGCTTCTATTTAAAACCTTTCCTAGACTTAATAAAGACAATATTTAAACATTTTCCATTCCCTTGATAGGTAAGAAATGACAGATTAAGGTAAAGCATCAACGCAGTTGTTATTTGTTTCTTTGTGAGTCTTGTAGTCGACTAGGTCAATGCAGTCGGAACAAAATAATAATTTTCCTTTAAATTGACGCTTTGAACTATTTTAATTACACAAACTGTATAGCTATTCTGACCTACTAGGTAAAAATGTTACGGCGTACGTAATATGATTAAAAATGAATTACCAAATTTGAATATTTTTATTATAATTTTGAGCGGATATAAAGAAGGAAAAACAGTATCAATTGATAAAAAGACGTAAAAAAAATCTAACATAAAGTGATACTCGGTTTCATTATTATTTAATAATGTAAATAAAATATATGAATAATAAATAAATGAACTATAGTTTTAACATCTCCAATTTTAAATGTAACTTTTAGGAAGCTATAAAGTTATAGGTCAAACATGATGTAACCAACATTTGGCGAAACTCCAAATAGCGACACATGAAATGTGAAATAATATATACGTATATAAAAACTGAAAGGTACATGTTACCAAATACGACTGTAGAGGGTCACTCCATCGGTTCATTAAGTACCTACTGTTTTGTTGTTGACAACATTCTTTTAGCGGCTTAAAATTTATATAGAATGTCGTACTTCAACTTGTTTATTAACATTGATATACTGTAAGAGCTCACTGAGGCCTATTAGGTATTTATATATATATATTTTTTGAAATCTACCTTGGGATGCCGTTTTCATTCATATCTATGAATAAAATGACGTTCGGTCTTAGAGTTAAGTGATTTGTTTATAAATAATATGTAAAAAAATATTTTTCGGTGTTCCTGCAGGAACCAAAAAAAAACACCGTTTTCCATTTTACGTAATATAGTCACAGAAACAAGGTTGAGAACGACGGCAGTCGTAGTAAGAATAAAGTAATTGACACTATATGTATTATCTTAACAAAGTGTATCGAATTAAAATCTGTCTAACATATTTTTCTGCAGCTCGATCATAGTTTATAGTAAAATCTGTTTAATTATACACAGTTAGGTGGGGATTCTAATAGAAACTGGACAGCGCCCATTATATGAGAAACAGGTTGTGTAGTAGACAAGTATGGGGAAGTGAATAGATACTACTGGCTAGCTACATATTATAGATGGCTAAATATATATATATCGAGGCCAGTCGTGGCACGAGATTAGTTGTGGATTCGATTCCCACTTGAGGAAATGAAAAGCATTTCATTATTATTTAAATTTATATTCTCATTTCTGCGTTCTGGCGCCGAGGAAAAGTGCGGCGTTAAGTTCCGCCACTCTACACGTAATGCCTGCAGAAATTAACGGAAGTACCTTGTTGTGTGTGCGGAATACAGCGTGACCTGTTTTTTTAAATATATATAATAACGTAGGTTATTTTTGGTACGTTTATTGATTTATTATATTTCATTCAATTATGAAAAACTGTAAAAGAAAGCAGAGAATTCAGAGATCGGAGTGACTTGTCACATTAGGGGCATCTTCCTACCTCCCTCATTTAATGCAGGTGGTGAGATAAAATAAAAAATATATATTTATATGAACATATGTTGATAAAACATCAAGACAGACATTTAGACAAATTATATAATAATTACGTACGTCGAATTTATGTTGCTAGTCGGTATAGTAGTGGTTGTAGTGGTTAGTGGCATCTCTGTAATGAGATTTTCACAAATTTGCACTACCTTAAGATAATTACTTAGAATTATCATTTGGAAAGACAGAATGCTATTAATTAAATATTTAAAAAAATTTTTAGAATGTACCGAAAATACCTACATACGGAATCTTAATATTATTACTATTAAATGTATGAACAACATGATTATTGGTAAATTAACTTGGCGGTGGGAAATATGTGTGTCAATCGAATTTCTATTACTCAATTACAGCTTCACATATGTATGTCGGGCCCTGCTAAATTGTTAGTTGAGTAGATTTAACACCGTTGTAGCACAGTTGGAATGTGTTTCAATAGGGGTCATAGTTCATATCCATATGTCAAATAGATTTTTTAACGTGGTTTATGATTTAGTAAAAAGAGAGTCAAATGTTTAATTTTTTTTCATTGAAAGAATAAATATACCTTACCGTGAGACAAATATAAATTATTTTTATAAAACGTTCTATTTGCGTACTTTGCTGCAGAGAAACTAATAAAAAAAACTTTGTGGATAACAACCAAAACGAAAGATAAAAATGTTTTCCTTTTTATCATTCATTGCGTTGAGTGTCACCACTCAAAATGCAATGCCTCCAGAAATCATCCAAAAGAGGGAAAGGCGAGAGTCTCAGTGGAAACGAGTGTCTCAAGATTAGGTTGCCAGGTTCTCCTGCTATGTGCACTATACAGAGTCAAATTAGTGATAGTATAGTAAGACTTAAAATATATTACAAAATAAATACTCAATACTAACGATTATAATAAACAAATACCTGTATTCTAGTCTAAGACTAAATAACTAAAGTGATTGTAATCATTTAGTACTCGTACACTGTACAGTCATTGTGAGTTGCGTATGCGCATACGCAACATACGGTAGGGTCAATTAGTACTGCGGTCTCGATACCTCAGCATCGGGACCATTTACTATGTTTAATAGAGTTTAACTATGATTTAATGCCTTCGATGAAGTCAGGTTTTCGTTAAAATAAAAATATGTGGAATATCGTCGACCATCCGTTATATTTTGTCTTTTTTTTAATGATATTTATGGTCAGAATGTCACTTCATCAGATGAACTTCATCTCGACATTTTTGGCATTTTGGAGATATTATGATCTCAATAGCGAAAAAAAAATCAATTGTGAACATTTATAAATTGTAAATATATAAAAATGTCATTGAGGCTTGTCGTGGCGCAGAGGCACAACGTATGACTGTAAAATCGACTGGCTTTGATCCCCACTCGAGAAAATGAAATATTTATATTTTCATTTCTTCATTCGGGTGACGATGCACAAACGCGGCGTTGAGTTCCGCCACTCAACACGCAATGTCGAAAATGTCGAAAGCCCGCAACGAACCAAAGACTAACTTTAAGTATCTTTAAAAAAAAATATTATACAACTGCCTTCTATTACAGGAATCCATGAAAACATTTCATTTATTACTAAACGAAACGTCCCGAAGACTCCAAGCGCTAACCAAACGTTTGGGAACATGTGTGGACAAGTCGCGGCCGTACCACGACGCGGTGGCGTCTGCGTCATCAGCCAGATCTGAGTGTCAACGAGCTGCTGTACAATTTCAAAGGGCTAGTGGTAAGAAAATTAAGGTTTTTCGATGCATACCTACTAATATTATGAAGCTGATGAGTTGGTTTGGTTGAAGAGGAAGCGACTCTTACGTTCACTGGATGAAATACAAAACGGGTTTCGTGTTAGATGGTCCATTTATTATGATGATATAGATTATGTTACATCAAGTTAATCGTTTCGATATCATTATACTTCAGTCACCTCAAAACTTAGAACTTGACATGAGTCAACTTCTAATTATAAGGTGACAGCTAGTCATATAAACGATAGTTGATATATGAAATACATAACTGATCATGACGCTTCCAATACAAAATTGTTCCTTTTAAAATGTATAAATGTCAATAAAAAGATAAATTAATGATATTACTTCTTATTATTTTTTTCTTATTTTGTTATTTGAAATTTAAATGTTATTTAAGTGAATGAAATCATTGCATTTAATTCAAAGTGTTAATCTTTAGGTGCTATATTTCGAGATAAAACTATCTCAACCGTGTCTCTACTATACTACGTAGGGTTGTCAGATTGCCCAACTTATCATTTCCTGGAAATTTGGGGGCCACGGACGGAATCAGAGTTTTGGTGTCCGATCCGAAATTAATCTAGAACTGTTGGTTAATATATATATTTTTTAATTTCATAAACTGTCCTAAATAAACGTAATCTAAATTTCTTAAGTAAGAGGTACTTAAGGCTTAAATATTAAACTTTTATTGAATAGAACTAGTATTTATGTATACAGGGGCCATAAAGAGAAATTACTGGACACGAAACAAAACGTAAAATTCAACGAACAACTCTAGATTTCCCAGCCATCTGACAACCCTAATTCAACGTGACATTGGCGAGGCGAATGCCTCGACCGAAAGTCACAAAATATAGTATACAATATAACAAAACTGTTGTCTGTTCCAATCTATTTAGAGATGTGTCCTGCTAGGTGTCGAAAGTGAATATCACATACTCGTATTGTGTAACTGGTTCAAGGAAATACCTACTATTTTCTATATAAAGTTTTCCGCGAGTAAAATTGCATTTTACAAGCGTTGCGTTCAGTCAGGCACATCTCAACTGCGGCACAATGGCGTCGTTGTCGTTTTGTAATTGTTTCAAAATTTTGCTTTTAATTATCTAATTTTGACACTTTTATTCGAAATACGTCTTCAGTTGAGTGTTTGGAGCCCACAACCTATAGCGGTTACAGTCACACGCTTGTGCCCGTGCGCAACCACGGCCTCATATTGTAGATATGTTGAATATTGTAAGTATGGTGTATCCTCCACATTGCAAGGTAAGCAGGGGGCTTATCGTTGTCTAGTGTTAAGACACTCCGTTCCTTATAATTGTAAACATTTTCCGCAATGAGATTATTAAATATCTATATATTACTGTCTATACATCTCTCATATTAAGTCAACATTCAGGAGACGCAATCAAAATTTGTTAATAGTATTTCTGCTATATTAATATTTTTAAGTTAATTTACGTACTCTAAAAGTAGAAGAATAAAATATAAAATATGAAGAGGGATACGAGGATTGTATTTATATGCAAAATATTTTAAAATCTTATACGTCATTACTTTTTTCAATTACTTTTGAATCTTACGATGAATATACAGCTGGCACCGGCTCGGAAGGTAGTTAGTTAGTTCTATTCAGAACAGACAATATAAAGAGATAAAATAAAAAAACAATTTCTTATTCACATATATGTATTATATTATAGCAATCTAAAAAAAATATTCCCATTTGTGACGACACTACCAATAGTTTAATTCACAACGCTCGTGATTACCGCTCCATGTAACATTATGGGGAATCTTATCGTTGTGATAGCAAATTGCTGTCTTCCTGTAGGTTGGCGGTTGGACTCGCCAAGGTCGGTTACGGTCAAGGACTATACGGTTTCAATATTGTTTGGTTTTTTTTTTATATTTTATTAATTATACGGTTTAATATTGAGTAATAAAAACATTGAGGCCGTTTTATAGTAGGAGCACAAGCGTGCGACCATAGACGCGACGGTTGTGCGTTCGATTTCCATTTCGGGGGAATGAAATATTTCATATTTTAATATTCTCGCTCTGGTAACGAGGCAACGCTCGAAATTAAGATGTATTGCGCACGATACCTCGAGTTTTCGGCAAAAGGATAGGAATGGAAGTGTCTTAATGGGAACGGAGTGTCTTAGTATAATCTGATATAGGTTGCCAGGTTTACTCTGCTTACCCTATTATATGCGGGATACAGCGTGAAGCTAAAAAAAGAAACATTTATTTTGATCATAGCGAAAAGTCATATCAGCGTCCCCTGACATAACAAAACCTAACAAACATGTATACTATAAGCAGGTAACATGGCAAAAAGCATTTAACGTGATAAATACTCGGTACTATTAGTAGTACCATGCTAGTGTAAAGTCCTCGCTCCTCGCCCATTAGCGCAGCGGTCAAATAAATTAAGCCCGGCTTCAATTTGCATAAGTGAAACAACCAGCTCCCGCGTAACGTATTACGTTATACCAATACAGATTATTAAATTGTACTCAGATTAAATTTTAACCTAGTGATTAAACTTATAATGGATATATCTTTCTATGTTTGTTAATTTTCTATTCTTTTTTGTCAAAGTAAATGCAAAAAGCATTCAATTTGAACTGTCTCGTTAAGCCAGAGCTGACGTAAGCTTTGCCACAATATCGTATTTCATTAAAATTCTATTTAACAACTAGTCGAATTGCGTCAGCAGTAGCTTTTTCTTTTTTTCTATAGCTTTGTTATGCCTTTTTTACCGCATTACATGGGTAGGCAGAGGAAGCCGGGTGTTACGTTACTACGTTACTTAGTTTCCGCCAAATTTTCAAGGAATTGTGCATTGGTCGGCATAAATCTGGTCTTTATTTGGTGACCAGAGCGAGAAAATGATAATAATTCACGCCCGAGTAGCATTCGAAACCATAAACTTTAAACCCGACAGGGTTTAAAGTACAAAATAATAAGCCCGTCGTGGAGCAGGGGCACCAGCGTGTGACTGTACACGCGACGATTGTGGGTTAAATTCCCTTGGAGTAATTAAATATTTAATATCTATACTTCTAAGCTCTGGTAACAAAGCAAAGTACAGTGTTGAGTCCCGCCACTCAGCACGCAATGCCTCCAGAACTCAGAAATTTATTGTAACTTGTTATTAATCTGTATAATTGAAGTAAAGAAAATAATTTTAACTAACTTTTAGATTTGGAGTTGTGTATGACTGCACACATTCTAATTGCGAGAGAAAAAAATATTTTGATATTCTAACCAGTAGTTACTGAGATTAGTACGTTTAAATAGATAAGTATAGAAGTAAATATTGAAATCCTAGTGTTAAAAAAAAATATGGGAATCAAACTAACATGTGTAGACTACTGTGAGTTTAATGAGATACTTCACAACTGCACCCCGTACGCCATACTACGAAGTAGGATAGATAAGTTAGGAGGCCATCATAGCATAGTGGTGCAGAGGTTGACCATGAACGCGATGGACGCGCGGGAGCTCAATCTTCAATCCCCACTCTGAAGAATGGATTGTTTTCATTACTCTGTTCTGGACCAAAGCGGCTCGTGAAGGTCCGTCACTCAATACACAATGTCTCAAAATTTAAGTAAGACAAGGTAGTTTAAAATGCTAAGAGCAATCGAATTGTGCCACCTTTATTAAAATTTAAATATTTTTGAATCAAAAATTACTGTAAACGAGTTTCATTCAAAAGCAACCAGCTTTTTGTAAAGTAAATAAGTATTGTAACAAAACAGACAAACAAGCGCGAGATAAGATTAGACACGCTGTATGTGTTAGATATCGGCGACCTTGCTTTTATAAATATGCCATTGTGGATTCCAGTTTGCTATGTTTTGATTCATTTTGATATTTTTCAGATTTTTTTTGTGGTAATAGAAGTTAATAGTGATATGAATAAATAAAATATAGAAAACAAATTAATGTTTATTCAACAAAATAAAACAAAAACATTTAAATATAAACATTTAAATATAAACATTTCCTTGATCAAAGCCCGGTTTCTACCATGATAGGGAAATGAGCGGGTAATGCTTAGGCGGAACGGACATCCTTTTAAATAAAATCGATTTACATTTCCAACAACAAAAAGTTTTATATTTTATGATTACTTCGCTTCGCCCCTAGAGCGACCGAGCCAGAGTTCATTTCAACTCTCTGCCCGATGGGTCCTTTTCGCTCGACAATTTATTGGTTGAAAATTGGAAAATACCAGTATGCAAATTACTCTTGCGAGATCAACCTAGTAACGCGACAGAGTGTGAGTTCGATTACTACCCAAGGAGATGAAATATTTAATAAACGAAATATTTTCGTTTCCTGGCCCCGCCATTTCAAGAATACTCGAATGATTCGGCGGAAAGTGTGGAAAGGAAGAGTCTGAAAGGGAACGGAGGGACTTAATACTAAGTTTCCTCTGCCTACCCTGCTAAGTGCGGGATACAACATAAAACTGAAAAAAAGCTATTTAGTAAAAGGCTTTTAGGCCCACCGACTAGGTCGGTTTCCAGGAGGCGCAGGTTCGAGGCCCGCTACGTTCAAATTTTTATACGTTTTCTAAATAAGTATTTTTCTGATAATATTAAAGTAAATATATAAGTGTAATTATAATTTTGTTTTAATTAAATTTTGCAGAATTACACGCCGCAGCTAAAGAGACGGTGACCCTCGCGGAGCAGCGCTTCGTGAGTAAGCAAGATGAGTGGCAGTTCGACAGCAACTGGCAGGAGGTGCTCAACCATGCTATTATCAAGGTATGATTGTACATAACATTTTATTAAAAAAATTAGCTTTAAACTGTGCTACGTATGTAGCAGGGTAGGCAGAGAAAGCTTAGTGTTAAGACACTCCGCTCTCCGCTTTCCGCCGATTTGTAATGCTTGTTGTGAGTGTGTGAAGGATCGGAAATCGAAAACAATTTTAATTACCTATATGAATAAACATTTTCTGAGTAAGGATTAGGCTTGTTGAGCGTTGATGTTTTTTATAATATTTTATTATAATATGTGTTTTATGGCCTTTGGGGCGGGGCACATGTGTGCGACTGTAATCGCGACGGTTGTGGGTTCGATTCCCACTCTGAGGTAATAAAATATTTAATATGGTCATTTTTTCGCTATGGTGACAGGGCAGAGCGCAGCGTTTAACGCTACTCAACACACTATGCCTCCGAAATTCGGTGGAAAATGAGGAACGAAAATGCTTTAATGGGAACGGAGTCTCTTAACGTTAGGTTCCCCAGGTCCTACCTACGCACATGTTGCGGGGGATACGGCGTAAAGTAAAAAAATTATATTTATTTTTCTTTTTTTTGAGGTTACGGACGCAGAAAAACGTAAAGCAGAAAGTGGTCGTGAGCATCAAAAGAAAGCAGCTGCGTACATTGCAGCTGAACGAAAGGTAAGTTAAATATAAAATATATAAATATATGTTTTTTAACTAGTGTAGTTTTTTTTATTTTATGGCGAATCAGACCAAGGAATGAAAAATATTTTTTTTATATAATCATTCTACCTAGTGGCGCTTGAACTTCTCTATCGCATGCTGAGTCTAACAATGTCTTATTGGGCAACTATAACGTCAATAAATATATTACAAATATAAAAAATACGTGTTCCAGGTGACACAGCTCGAAGACAATCTAAAAAGGAACATTATAAAGTCAAGAATATATTTCGATGAGAAAAAGTTATGTGATGAACAATTACAAGCACAAAATGAGAAAATAGAAAAACTACAGCGTCTCATAGCAGACGCCAAGTTCAGATATTCAAAGTCATTGAAAGCTTTGGAAGAAATTTCCGAAGAGATACACAGAAGACGCGGGGAATATCCACCAGGGAAGGACAGTATACCAGTGGGTCCAAGAGAACCAGGTGTTGGAGCTGAAAGAGATCCAATTCATGACGAAAACAGTGTAAATGATGAAGATTCAAGCCTACAAGAACTTAGAATGCGTGTTAGAGAGCTAGCTCTGAAGCCTATAGACAGGAATGACGTCGAAACAGACGAAGCCTGGGCACAGGAGCTAAACGAAACTATTAACAAACTAGATCAACTATTAATGATGAAGGAAAATAATCAACAGAAAAAATCCAAATTCACAAACAATTCACCGCGAAATTCGAGCGCGCCCTCAACTAGCACTAACACAGCGAAATACGTGGAGTCGAAACTGTCCCGTACAAAATCAATAAGTCGCGAAGTTATATATGAAATGAATCCACCGATAACTAAATCTGATAAATCTAAGAGCATGATGTCTCTAGACGTGCTTGCTCTAGCCAGGGACGCTAATATAATGGACAGGGAGTCCTATCTAAAAGCTGTAATAGAAGACAAGTCTCCCACAGGAACCTATACTGAAAGTAATTCTGATAGAAACGAAAGTCCTGATGATATTCTGATGGTGGAATGCGATTCGAGTGATTCAACGCAAAATCCCGTTATACGTATGACAAGCTCGACTATTACAGATAGTGATAATAGTTAATTTGATTTTCTTTTTGTGTTTTTCTAATGTTTTTCATGTTAGATTTGATATAAAAAGGGGAATTAAATGATGAATGTATCAAAATTTTAAGTTGTCTCTGTTAATATACTTGGCTTGGCTTGATTGTGTCATGTAACAGATACGAGTTTTAATCGTGATACTTCTAAATTTATGAAACAGAATTTTCATATGTTTATTCTCAATGTCTGAATAATACTTTAAAATATTATTAAATAATAGAGTGTGAGTTGAATTTGACCTCATTATTTTCAAAAGGATGTTGTTTACACAAGTCTTTATTTCAAAATTAGAAAAACTATTCTAACGATAGAAGTAAACAACTTATTTCTAATTAAAAGTTTAATTTCGAATATTATATATACAATTTGTCTCTTTCTAGAAAGACGTTAATATTGATATGAAAGTAAAATGGCGCTGGTGTCTATTTACTAACATACTATATCTAATACTCATAAAAATTAAATAATTCATATGCTTTTTGTTATCTTAAGCCGTTTAAAGTTTTGCAGTATTTTTTGTTTTATAGCTACGCCCTAGAACAGTCTGGTGCCCATTCCAGAAATTATACCAACGAAAAATTAAGTATGAACAATTTAAAAAAGAAACATTTACTCAAGAAGATCAGCTTAAAACTCAAAGACAAGGCCCTCTAGAATCCATAGATACACTAATGGCTGTATCCTATCCAGTGGCGAAGCGGGCGTAACTCCCTCCCGGTGCAAAATACCTATTCAGCGCCCCCCACACGAACATCATATAATTGTATATATAAAATATACTCCCAATTTAATATATTTAAATAGTTTTGCAGACCTTTTGGCGCCCCTTTGTGTGTAGCGCCCGGAGCATGATGCCCTCACTACGCCACTGATCCTATCTTGTTAGAGGGAACCTGTCAACTTAGTATTCAGACAACGCTCTCCATTATAACTCTTCCGTTTCCCACTTTCCGCCGATTTCTTAGGGCACTGCACTTTAATTCTCCTCGTTACCTGAAAGAGGTTATGAAAATATTAAATATTTCATTCCACCAAGTGGAAATCAAACCCACGACCGTCTTGTTAACACTCGCACGCTGGTACCCCTGCGCCACGACTGGCCCCAGATTCATTTAATATGAATTATTAGTGGTTGTGTACGATTTTAATGTTTAGTCTATTAGTAGTAGATTTTTGCACACTTATATATTAAAATATTGTATACAGGATGGTAGTAATGTAAGATTTTTTATATATCAATGTATATATTCAGAACTTTATATCTCGTTGACAGTGAGTATTACAAATTAGAGATTGGAGGAAATAATCAAAAATAATTCAAAATTAACATTGTAAGATTTGTTCGCATACTATTTTCTGTAAATTAATTTAATGATTTCGTAATGTTATAAGATAAAGAATATATCTGAGTATGGCGTAAGGCCATTTTAAAATATCTAATTTTCTTTTTCAAATATCACATAATTTTTTATATATGCAGTATTTACTAAATCCCGTCAATTCATAGTATTATTTTAGTTTTAAACATTCAGTGCTTTTATATCCTATTTTAATTCTAACTACTAATTAATAGTTTTAAATAGTTTCCAATATTAATCAATATCTTAATTGACTCTATTAGCTATTGCCATATTTTCCACCGACTCACAAATACATACACAGTTTAATAAATATATAAATATACAATAATATATAAATATATAGTAATATTTTATTTATTTTAACAAAATTTCAACTTCTATAATAATAAATTAATAATCGTTATTATTTATAAATTTCTATAATATTTTGATTTATTTATTTTTAACTGATCCTGAAAAGGTAGACGACTCTGATGTACGAGTCTTTTTATTGGTTGTGGTTGTTTGTTTTTTAATGAAATAATGGTTTTATTTTATAATTTGTCAAGCTATGGTAATAATAAAATAACACAATGTTTCTTTTAAATCTCTCTGTTTTGGGTTGTGAATATTAAAATTCAATACTATATAAATATTTATATAAAATCTAAAATCGAAAATTATTTAAAATCATTAAGTATTGAATTAAAAATAAAGTCGAATTGAGTGACCTTTAACAAAAAATGATGAAAAAGGAATATGATACTGTAGCATAATAAAAAGATTATTTTAATGTAAAATCTCCAATTTATATATAATAAAGTATATTTATTATTTATTTTATCACATTTATTTTTAAGGAATATGTAAAATGTCTTGGTGAGAATCTAATCATATGTATGTATATAGAAATAAATACAAGAAAAAAACAACTTTAATACTTCTTAACTGCACCATCTTTACTGTTTAAAGCACAAAACAATGACACATTTCTCTTTTAATATTTCGGAATAATAAATAAATAATTGTTTTTAAAATAAATTTAGTTTTTCATTTTCACACCTGTAAGTTATATGTACATAAAAAATAATTCACAGGAAACATCTTTGTTATCTCCTATATATTATAAAATAGAAACGCTTTTTTTCTCTGTCTGGCCTTTCTAAGTCTT
>DWAN01000567.1:0-22787 GCA_018230445.1 Heliconius hewitsoni | reverse complement strand
GGAAACCGACCAGGCGCTCTGACCACTAAGCCATACGTTCTCATCAAGTTACGTCAATTTTTTTTGCGCTTGTTACAACTTATTTAACGTTACGTTAAAATTTTTGTAAGTTTTCTAAATAAGTATAAGAACATAATATATTTACATAAAACGCTTATTACACAATACATCTACATACATACAAACATACATTCATGTACACGAGCAGTAGTTACGAATGCAATTTTCCTTTGGGTTTCCAATTAAACAATTAAAACCGTTTATTATTTCTCAGGACGCTACGCTATAATTTACTCAGACTTGCACAGGGAGCATATAAGTCATTTGTCGTAGGACTAATTTGCCGTATTGAAAGGTTGCTTTTCTACGTACTGAGTGTGGTTAATAAATGATGGTGTAGTGTAGAGTGCATGTGTTCATGTATCGGCATCTATTTGCTGTATGACTCATTAGAACAGACGTATGTATGGAAAAAGGTTGTTAAAACCCACTAGATAAAGAATATCGCTTACATAATAGTTGGAAAGTTTTTCTTAAAAATCTAATATATTTTATAAATTACAAAAATATTTTTTTTATGTTACATTTATTACTTGACGCCAGTCGTGGCGTAGGTGTGACTGTAAAATCGTCTAGTTGCGGGTTTGATCCCCACTCGAGGATTACATATAATTAATAGTGGTGTAGCCAATTCCACAGTTAATAATCTTTTTTTTATATACACAAACAATTCCCAAATAGTAAATAGTTTTTTAGCATTAGGCATACTAATTTATATACACATATTGATTATTCAATGTATGTTTTATACATACCATACACAATATCTAACTCCTTCCCAAGTAAGACATCTCCGCACTCAATGAGCTGTTGTAAGAGTGTCAAACGGTTTTGATATCCAAAATCCGATCTTAGAAATCCCAACATTGTTACATAGCACTTAAAAAGCCCCTTTAAATTCACTTGTGTTTAGTCAAAGTTTTTAAAAAATCACTTCATAATTATTCATCTCTAAGAACCTAAACTAAAATAGGTTATTATCAATAAAACGTATGTTTAAATAACTTATTTCTATGTCTAACACATCCTTCCTTTGTATGTTTTGGCGCGAAGTAACGACAGATGCGCGAGCGACGGCCTCCGGACGACTGCGCCTTCCGAAAGCTATTAAAAACGGACAGGTGGTGACAAGGATCCCCTACTTCCCCTCTATTTCTTACGAATCTACCGACTAGTCACCGGATTTGTCGTATTTCTAATCCGCTTTCTTGTAATCTAATTCAAAGTTCACTTATTTTTACGACGACCCTTTCAATAGAAAGGTGGGGTAATGCCGTTATACGTATCTTCTAGGGTTACATGTGCGTCTCATTTAACAAGCGACGTGAAAAGCAAACAAAGGCGTGTGATTAAAGTTTATAATGTTATATGAATTAAGTTAAAACGAATGTTGTAGGAATATATAAATAATATAATTATATTGTCATATAGAGAATTAGATAATATAATTAATCAATGAATTGGGAGTCCTCTCGCCGGTGTGGCGTAGTAGACAGGGTCATTAAAATCGATGAGAATGAGCCATTCACGAGTGCATGTAGCGACGCCGCCTCATCAATGCACAGTGACTTTTAATCCTTGCAAACTAAGTAGTAAGTCGCGTGCGCGGCCCTCTGCCCTCCGCGAGTTGTACTCCCTCTCTCCCTCTCTGTCGCTATTATTACTCGCATTGAAACGTGGGGTTGAATCGCGGCTTGATTATTCGCACATCAACATGTTTGCATTTCATCGATTTTCGGGACGCCCGACACGGCACGTACGCGACTCCTTATACAGACACGAAAGAGCTTCCCGACTTGGACCATTTTCAGATGTTCTAAAAGACAAACATTTACTACAACTGTGCGTACACAACTTCTCTAGTCATACGGGAAATCAAATTTTCTAATAGATATTATATATATTTTGTAATCTGAAGCTCGTCGACTTAAGAGCCAATAGAACTATTACAAAATGTCGAGAAAGTGTGACGCGAAGCGGTATCTTAGTACGTAAAGTGTGAATACGTTTGTTTCGGCCGTGACAGTCGCCCTCACAGCGGTGAGGTCGCCGTAGCGCGCGCGAGTGTACTGACCGCACGCGCCTTTCGGACGCACGTCCTCGATGCACTATTAGCTATGCATCGTTAGAGTGGTGGGGGTAACTTGCCAAATATTTAATTATCGAGGGTAGTTCTTGCTCCCCCGGATAGGAGCGTCCCCATGACGCCCACTTACAGTCTTTTAAGGTGATTGTTACAATATAAAAGTAAAGTTTAGGTTATGAATTGAACATCTGAGAAGATTTATAATTAGGGGTTTAATGTCTTTGTTGTCTAAGTTTTTTCAATCTTTCTTTCTTTTGGGCCATAAGACTTAATTTTTTCTTTTATCTTTTTATAACAAAAGTACAATTGTGTAATAATTGCACTCTGCAGACTACAAATTAAATATAATATATCACACGAAGAATTATGGATTGGAACCCACGACTTAAACTTAATGTCAGAGCTACTATATATAGAATAATAAAAACCAGCCAATTATCAACAATTGACACTGAACTTGGGTTTTCTTGAAAATATCCTTATATTGTAAAGAAACACGTTAGTATTTAATTGTGATAATATTCCGTGCGTTTTCCTTGTAAATAAACAAGTGACGTAGTGTTCACACGACACTGCCAAGCTTTATGACATCAATAGCACGCCCTCGTCTTGCGTGGAGAAAATCTAGAAATAAATCACAAAGAAAAAAACATTTACATCGCTTTTGTTTACACATTTGCGTCCCATACTGAAAGGCTATTGTTATTTCTTTGTCTCTATGATGATACATTTATATCGTTAATATAAAAAATATGCACTTTGAAATATTAATAATATTTATAGTTTTAGAATATACTTGTTATTAGATTGTTCCTAGTAAATCATATAATCTAACATTTGAATCACAAGTTCGTACAATAGTAGAGTTGTACTTTTTTTTATAATTTGAAGCATCGCTCCGGAGCGCGGCGTCGACTCGCGGCGTCGCGTCGCCGCCTCCCGGTCTATTTTCGTGCTTGCATCGCGTTAAACTAATGTTTTATCGGCTCTTTCAAACGTACCTTATTTATCACATCATATCAATTTATTTTAAAGTCATTGGAAAAATATATACAGTTACTATATAATGGAAACCAAAGAAATACCACCACCAAATACTTGAGCAAAGCATCTAACAGTAGAAATAAGAAAACGTCTAGACAGATTTCAATAGAATTTTAATATTTATCGATGACTAAATTTGATTTTTATCGGGAAATCAAAATCTAAAATACTCAACTGTAATGGGATTTAGTGGTATATTTGTTTAGCCTTTCACTATGAGGATAACTGCATACAACAGGGTTAGCACTGCATAGACCTTGTATTAAGACATTCCGTTCGCCACGCACCGCCGTTTTTTCATTCCCCCGCTTGGCAATCGAACCCACAACTCCGCGTTTACTGCTTACTTCACTTGTTGGGTCACGATGGCTTTTACAATGGTATATATTTTATTGAATAAAACCTATATAAATATGCTAAGCCAGCATTTATTTAAAAAAAGCATGTACACCGGCGCTGTCCAAATGGAGCTACTTTATTAATATTACGTAATACCCAATACATTGCACGGCACTCGCAGCTTTGTACGCATGACTAACATTACACAAATAACTGAAGGATTTTATAGGCTCATGAATATTATTATACGGCCATACTGATTTTAATATAAAATATGTTTAAGCATCACTTGATATTAAATCAAAACTTAATTGAAATTGATAAATTTTGATACGAATAGATACCTATCTATACATTTTAATTTTCTTATCGTTTGAATTTTACTAAGAAAGCTGAGTGAGTTAACTAATTAATTTAAAATCAAAAGCTCTATCTAAGTTACGTGGTTTATAGCATACATAAATAAAGATATAACCAAGGTATAACCAAGGTGCAGAGATGACGGTTAAATCGTACCAACCACGGGGGCACCTGTTGGCCACCTGCCCCAAGCAGTCTGCGAGCTGTTTGTGACATAACCCCCATATGCTACTTTTTGGCTACGTGCTTAATAATATATTCCATCGAAAAAAAACGACCAATTACGTAGATTCTTGATTTAAATTAAATGTTACTTTTGAAATATTTATGACCGATAAGAGTGTAAAAATTAAACGAAAAGTAAACATTGTACATAAGTATCATTTCAACTTTAAAAAACACACAGTAAAAAAATTGTTATACTACGTAACGAGGCGCTAATGTAATCAGTCGACCCGTTACACCCGGATAAACCACAAAGTCACAACGTAAACTGAAAATAAATGATTACGGCCGATCGCTAAGCCTACTAAATGGCTTTTCAATTGGAAATATGCTAAATTACTATTGTATAGATGTAATTAAGATCAAATTTACTTAACAGTGCTTTAAAAAACTAGTTTTTGACTAGAGAAACCAATGTTGAGAGAGTAGAAGAGTTGAATTTAGAGATATCATTACAAGTAACATTTAAAAAAAACACATGAACTTCAATTTGTAAAACTTCTAGAGATTGATACTTAAATACCAAGACCGCGTACGACGAATTATGCGTACAATTATCTTTCTTAAGGATTCTGATAAAATTTGCTTAATGTTACTCAGAGTGAGCTTCACCATTTTTATTTTTCTTCCTTTGTTTACATCATGGTTTTTCAGAACTGTTGACACAATTTATCACATTTTGTATTTAATTTTTAGACAGTTATTAATGACGTTCGTGGCACAAGGGCACTAGCGTGCTACGGTGGCGACAAGTTGTGCGGTTCAATTTCCACTTGAGAAAATGAAATATTTAATATTTTCATTTCCTCGCTCTGGCAACGAGGCAAATCGCGGTGTTGAGTTCCGACACTTAACACGCGATGCCTCTAGAATTTGACGGAAAATGGAGAAATAATTGTTTAATTGAAATGCAGTGTCTTAACTCTAGTTGCCCTGGTTTAGGTTAGGTTTCCCCTGCTACCCTACCATGTGCGGGATACAGCGTGAAGCTTATAAAAATATTGACGTGTCTGTATTAGCTGTAAATAAGAATGAACCTACGTCATTCTTTGTTTTGAAGTTGTCTTGAGATTTGTTACTGTTTTATAGAGAATGTGACAATAGGTAATTAGAAAATTATTATTATATAAATGTTTCATTATATAAATAGCTTTATATTTTACAAAATTTCAGTAATATTCAAATATCCAAAACCAACAGATTTTTAGTTATTCCCTTCAAAAATATTAAGAAAAAAAAACGTAATTATAAATTATTACATTATTAAACTATTTTAAAAGAAATGATTTATATTATAAAGGCAACGATGTCAGGGACACCCGAGCGCGAGTACATTGAAATCTACCCCCAACATTAGTGTCACCCTGCAAAATTAAACGGTTGTGCCTCCACTTGGTGCGCGGTTAATTTCGTCGTGTATCGTACACGGTCACATAAAACGATCGAATATCTACCGTTTGGGATGGGAACATATTGTTAATTTTTATTTAAAAATAATATGATTTGGATTATCCTTTTATGTTATTTGTTATGTTACGTAATAAAATATGTTTTTTATTTTTCATTTAATGACATTTTTATTTAAGATACAAGGTGTAATAATGTAAACAGCCGTTATAATTTTAGCAGTTTTTTTTATTATTTAAATGTATTAACTTAGTAGAATTTGTTTACATAGTTTCAAAATGTCTCTCTTTCTCTGGTTTAGTTAGAAAAGTTTTGCATTTCATATTGCAATATATGTATGCAGTGTCGTTTAAAGACACGTCTGAATAAGAAATTCAGTTTAAAGCATTTAAAATCATTCAACAACACGTTATAGCTGTTTAAAAGCCATTAGGAGTCCTCCTCAGGTCGGGGGACTTAGGGATAGGATACAGGTCCCCAAGTAAAGTATGGTGACGAAAATCTAAAAATACGCAAAAAATAAACTTCATAGTAATAATAGGCTAGTTTTCATATATGGTTTAATTACATATATTTATAATTACAGTCCGTAGATACTACTTAACTACCTGTACAGATGTCATTCCCATAAAACGTTATATTAAATATGTTTGCAATAACAAAATTATGCCAAAATAACTGCAAGCGATTTTGACCCAAAATGGTCAAACAATTCAGTTTATATACGCTCATGCTATTAATACTAAATCGTCGGATATCAATTGTGTGTACGTGACTCCTGCTAAAATCGGTTGAATACAATTTCCCCTCGAATTATTAATATAGCACGGCTAAGTGAAGATGTTAATTGAATAATAACAATTTAATAAACACACATTACAAATATATTTGATAGTATTTTATTAATTCATATTACCAAAAATTGCAATAATAGATCGAGGTTTGATGAATTACACATTAAAAAGAGAATGTTCTTTAATAAAACATTTCAAATCAATATGGGCAGATACCAGTAAAAGTTAAAACAGAATATATTTTAAACGGTGAACCCTTCGTTATTATGTATAAATTACTTCAAATCCTTTGTAAAATACTTGACGGATTCAGCCCTTCATATAATTGCTTGGAGAGGGCAAAAGTTCCCATTCGGCCGTGTATCGATTAAAGACAACATAGAAGTTTTGAGCGTACACACGAAGTTAATAATATAAGATTACTGTCGTTGAGAAATATTTATACCTCATATAAGCCTCAAGAGGACATACAATAAAGTTTTAAGGCCACATTCTGAATAAGGTTAAGATTTGCAAAAGAAACCTGCTCAGTATCCGTATTCTTACATGAAAGCTCAAAAACCGATTTATTTCAAATGATGTGTAAAAACACAGATGATTCCTTTTAATTGATTTTAAGAGTATCGGTTGTCGTCTTACACTAAGTAGCCGCGCTACATCATGCACGGTGGATGGCTTCACGAATCCCACTTTTAATTAATTTAATTACACGTCACGACGACATAGTTTTTTAGTACTGCAGTACTAAAAAAGCCTTCCGAGGCGGACTACCTATATCCAAGAGAGATCAAGGAAATCAGCCGACCCGAGATTTTTCTACTGAATTTTTAATAGGGCAATTAAAATGTTCGAGGTCAAATGCAATCTACCGCGGAACGATAAAACTTTAAAACTAAAAAGTGAGAAATCGCTTGAAAAAAATGTAAAGTGACAGATAAAAAATAGCTGCCGTTACGGAAAGTAGATTCTTCAGGAATTTCGGTCGAATATTACGGGAAAGAAAACTCGCAAAGATTCGATAAAGTTCAATTTTCGTCGTGTAAATAATGCGTTTATTATCCTCTCTTGTGAAGCTCGATTTATTATGAGGAAAATTGGGTCTCCTTGTGGCAATTGAGGATTAAAATTGCTTTGGATACATCGTGGACTTGCGACGTTTCAGCGCAAAAGGAGTGGAGGCAGCTACGGCGTCCTCGTAGGGGGGCAGCCGTCTTTCATATCGGAGCTTAGAGAGGTTAAACAAAGCGGGGAAGCACAGATAGGAATTGCTACGGGAATTAACATTCGACCGCGTACTGTATGTAGTAAATCACACAAGAACCACTTGACATGATATTTTGCAACTTCTCAAACACAAAACAATTATGTTTATTTCAGATAGGCTGTGACGAGGACTTCGCATTAAACGGGTGTAGCACTCGGCGATCGCGCTGACTCGTCGCTCGTAACTTTGTACTTATCATCATTATTATTTCGTTCGCGGCCGTTTAAAGATCGTTTTTCCTTATTTGCTTTTTATTATTATTTATGACGGCTGTTACTTAATTGCGCCCTTTGAATCGTTGTCGTTTGAATAACTCGTGTGGTAATATTTTATTTTTCCATCTAATTTGCCGAAATATTAAAAAATAAAATCAGCTTCGCGCTGTATCCCACACACAACCGGATAGGCATTAGTGTTAAGAAAACTCCGTTTTCCTAAACATAGCTTTATTGGAATGGCGGAACTCAACACCGCTCTTTGCCTCTACACTAGCGATGAAAATACAAATTTGATTGAATATCTCATTTCCTCGAGTGCGGATCGAACCCACAACCAGTCGCGTTTACAGTCACACACTGGCCTCAAATATTGAGTATAATACTTAAAATAAACATATAAGTAAATAAATAGTCAGTAGGTAAGAGCTAGATAGGCGGCGTGCACATATGTTTCCCGTAAGGATGTAGTTGGCAGCGTCGTGGATTCCGTGATAGTTTACCGTTGAATGTGGGCCATTACACCACGCCGCAGGCAGCATAGCTTAGCATCCACGATGGATACTTATACTCGCAGCGGATTTCAAATGTTTTGAAAAAATACGATATTTAAATTTAATAATTTCTTATATAAAGATTACCAAAATACTTAAAAAACTGTTAATTTAATAGGGTGATTTCTCTTTCCCCCTCGTAGTGGGCATGGTATATGCCCACTACGAGGGGGAAAAAGTTTAATAGTGCTCCGCCGTGTTTTTCTTTAACACTACATATTATGTATATTACAAAAAAAAGATTCTCGATTCAAATTCGTGGGAATGATATTAATATAGCTAAATAATTATTTAAGTTGAAAATTTTCAACTCAATAAAAGAGTAAAACTTTGCTAAGTCGAGTTCAAAAGATACGAGTAGTTATACAATAACAAAGAAATACATGCATACATGATGATAAATAAAATGAATACATTTACCAAAGACCGTTACCGAAGCCTTCCTTACTAATCAAACGACGATAACATTATCTCACCTTACACAGGTATACATCTATACCAAATGTACCGTATTCTATATGGGTCGCAATTAGGACGCGTAAAGGCTTCATTACTAGTCTGTTCCCATCAAATTATGTATGCAATTGTTACTGTATATATTCAAATCTTAGCTATTTTTACTTTATTTTTACGTGTTACGCAGGTTAAATTAAGAGGGATAAGTGAAGCATCACTCCGTTCTCAATTTAAAAGACACAATTGTTGTTTAATCGGAATCCAACACCGCGATTTGTCTTACACTACTCTAGAAAAACAGAAATAAGCATTCCCTCGAACGTGAATCAAACTTATAACGATATCATGGCGCCAATTACTTATAGAAAAATTCAATATTAATTAATAAAATAGACCTCGCAAAGTTTCTAAGTTTACAAAACAAAAATACGATAAAAGGTACACATAATGGTAGCCAATTGCTTCAAATCTGGGTCGGCATTAGAATGCGTCACGGTGTTTCCACTGGTCCGTCCCCATTAGGTTACATGTGCGCTCGTTACATTACCTCACCCCATCTAACGAATCTCTTATATGAAGTTAATAGTAAAGAGATTTTTAAGCTACAGGAGCAAACTAAAATATGTATATTAAATTTAATAATTGCATTTTAAGTCAAGTAAAATTTTACTAGTGAAAAAAATATTAAACACTTCTTTTACTAGCAAGTAAATAAAAATATTTTTTTTAATTTACAGAGTGAACCTAGTGTTAAGTTACTTAGGTCTCATTAAGTCACTTCCATTTCCCACTTTAAATTCAATTTTCAAGGCATTGCATGTTGAGTGGCAGCATTCAAAACCGCGCTTTGCTTGTCGAGAAAATAAAAATATTAAGTATTTTATTTCTTCAAGTGGGAATCGAACCCATAACTTGACACAGATGCACACTTGCCACGATTGGTCTCAATATTTATGTAGACACACATATAGTGTATAACCAAGTAAAATGAAAATATTGGAATTCATCTTTTTGTGATAACCAAAAAACCCTTTGTTTGATTCGTGCATGTTGATTAAAAAAATATATCCTATAGTTTTTACAATATACTGATTGATTGACAGTAGTGTCGAATGCAGAATACAGAACAGCTCGGATGGAACGATTGCCTAGAGTTGTTAGTTACGCTTACTTTCTAAGCTTCAATTTTAAACCTCCGTACTAGGTGTATCGGTGAACAATTTCTCTTTTCTTATTGCACTTGACTAACCAACGTATGTTATGTTGTCGATTTAGGTTATTGTGGTTGAATTTTTATACAACAAAGTGAATGTATATAAAATGTATAACGTTTAATGGAAACTACTCTCTTAACCACTATGATCAAAATTAAATTAAAGCCTAATTAAAATAATCACACAGTTCATATATCCACAAATCCAAACCACGCTAATTAAAATCCAATATTCCATATATTTCAGTACAGATCTATAAAAATCTGGGCGAACGTGCGCCTCGCCCCACCCTTTGTTTTGGACAAGATTTGCGAAAGTGCGCAGCGCAGGTCCTCCTTAACCCTTCATAATTTAATTGACGTTGATTTACCTCTTAAACGACGACTCCCATCCAAAGGCCGCCGTGAGAAGCTTGTCACTAAAATCTTTAGTGAATAATAAAACACGATTAGCACCGAAAATTGCTGTTTATAATACTTTAGAGGGAATATTAAAGTAGATGTATAATTTTCATGTTGGAGTTTATCCCGAGTTTGCGAGATAGAAGTGATGAAACCGTTTTACCCATAAAAACTTATTCTAGGTCGAATTCTCATTTTTTATTTGAATCTACTACCATCTCATTGTGCCATAATAGTACGAACCTACGTAATACAAACAAGGACAACGACAATAATAATATTAAACATAAGTTCAAAATAGATATTTATAACCGATCCAACCAGTGTTTCGACATACTTAACAACGATTGTACCGAAACTATCGAATAACTTGCATTCGGAGTTTAACCGATAATCTAACTGAGAGCACAATAAACAAGAGTAGTTGTAGACTTGTAGTAAAATACTACGACTGATGAAAATAGAGCGTATGCAGATAATAGGGCGGGGACGTCTAGACTTGCATACAAAATCGATTCTTAATATATTCGCATGAGTGACTTTTGCATGTGATACTGCGATATTTAAGTAGTGAGAAAAACATAAAATAGTAAGTTTTGTTCGAATTTATGTCTTGAGACATATACTTTATAAAGAGAAGAATATTTAGGTAACCAAATTAAATCACTATTTTATCTCCCCGTGCTTTTCGTAATTGTAATACACATAAGCATAACACCCCAATTTAAAAAGATCTCAATAACGTCAAATTTTTATTAATAAAAACCTATTATATTATCTTAATAACATTAAAAAAAAACAATTACTACAATAGTACCTACCCACTATAAAATCTCACTCGATTCATATAATCGCACGTCACTAGCACGTCTACGTACGCAGCGGGTGGGGCCCCCGGCTACGTCACGAGGCCCGGTCAATAGATGGCGTACTACGATTAGACGTATCCCCCGTATATTGACGATATTTACATTGAAATAACTCCATTGTATTCTATTTGTGGGTAATTGTAATTCATCTATAATAAATCCTTGACGCAAAAGGGTGATCTGTGTTTTATTTATATTTATATTGAAGATTCTTTTAATAAAAGGATTTAGGATGACATGTTCTCATATGGTTTTAAAAGTTAAATTATTTAGAGATCTACGAAATAAACTTGAAAAGAAATGTATAAAAAAATATAATACACCTAACAAATGTCAAAATATAGGTTCTTTATCAAATATTAAAAGACTTTGAAAATTGAAATCTGTAAAACAGCAAAAGCTGTCTGTAAAGCTGCTAAAAAGGCCGTTAAAAAATGATGGATTAAGAAACTAGAACTACTACGAGACCAATAGAATTATCACGTTCGAAGCGAACGAACGTTCGAAATGAAATACTATCGGTCCAATACATTGTCTTGTGAATGCCACAATTTCCAGCCAGTATGAGGGAAAAAGGAGCAAATCTGAGTTAGGAATCCCACTTTCTTAACTTCTCAATTCTGAACCTCTCCCGTCTGTAGAATGTGAAGTATTCGCAATCGCGATATATTATTTACGGGATAAAAGCATTGTAAGGGAACAATGAGACGACGAGCAAATCGCACCTATTCAAATATAAAAGGTTTTCCATAAAGCAAATTTCATATATGCGTGTGTAATCGTTATTATATTATAATTAGGTGATAATAATTTTATAGCATAAATATCGAGTGGTTGACAAATATCGTGAATATTATATAGGTATTATATTAAACAAGCAGAGCGGAGTTTCAGTTAACGGATTACGATCCGACCAACTGAGCAAAGGAATTTATAATATTGAATATTTTAAATTAACTCGAACAAGTAAAGGGGAATTTTAATTGGCGAACAGAAGGCAATGTTCATTGATGAAGTGAACGAACAATAATTATTGTATATTCTTATAATACGATACGACGTGTTAGTGCAGTGTGCACGGAGCGTGGAGGTCATTAAATATAAACCATAGTCGTTCAAATAATTAACAAATTGATTCTATAATGAAGCATCAACCAGCAGCTAATTTCCCAATCCCTTGAGAGACCGACAAGTAAAATCGGCGACAGAAAAGCCTGTGGTGTACAAACTACTGGAATTAATTAAAACTTAACGAAGATGAGTCCGCTGCGCCGGTCGACCGGAGAGTTGGTAAATAAATACAACTGCCACTCGAAGGCTTTAGAGGAAATTAACAAAATTGAAACATCTTGCTAGTGTCAAAGCGCGATGGAAAGATACGACGGAAATTTACTACAATAACTCACTAGACCTGAACACTGAAAAGTTTCAGAAAAATCTATTATCTTAGTTAATCGAGATCGATATTCGGATTACAAAAGCGATACTCAATTAATGCAGACTATTGAGTTTAACAATATAGGCAATATCCATCAACAGACTTGAAAAAAACCCGATATGCCTAGAAATATATCTAGAAAAAAAAGATTAAAAAAGCGAAAGTCTAAAAAATTAAGACATTCTTATTAATATAAAATTAGCCATAAATGTATTATTATTAGTTAATATACCCCGTATAAAATATATGTTACAAACTTAATTAAATCCTCTCAACTAGTCAATTGTAAATAGGCATCTGACAGAGGTATAAAGTTGTTGAACCGATTAATAACGCGCGGAGCGGACGACTTTGGAAATCCCGACCGCAAGTGGAACAGAACTTATTCAGGATGTTATCTTAATAGGATTTATGTGAATTTTGAACGATAGTAAATGTTTTGCCCTTTTATTCTAAATAAAGGCAAACTGACAATTATAATAATACAAAAACTTTTAATAGTTAAATTTAAAATTATTTGTAAAAAAAAAATTATGCCTTACACGGACAGACGTCTGTGGAAACCAAAGCAGCGTATTTGGGCATGCCATAATTAACTCAACATTTTTTGCTAAGGTCAGCAATCTTTGAATATTAAAAAAAAACGAATGTGAAAATTACTAACTCGAAAGATTGAAAGATAATAAAACTGTTGATATTTCACAAGGTTTTATCCATACAAATTACAAATAAGGAAACACACACACACACACACACATACACACAAAAAGAAACAAATTAAACAACAAACATGATCAACATATAACCTTAAATAGCGCTTAAATAGAAATTATAAGGTTAAATTAACGAGTAACCAGTTCACAGCCAGTTAATATATAATGTAAATACATCTATTCTAGTTATGTTAATGAAGTGTTGTAGACACCTGTTACGGCATACCATAAATATTAAGTAATTAAGACTATCAAATTTAATATAATCTCCGTGTGCATTGCAGGGCGGTGTATTTATATGTGTTGAATTAAGAAAATGTATGTATGCAATATGTTAGTATTTAATTAATCTATAGATCATTGAATTGACAGCGTCTGACTGTAAACGCCATGGTTACGGATTCGAACTTTGATCGGATTAGACAATGCACGGCGACAATGTGATATCTGAGTCTCAAATTTATGTAGGTGTTCCCTTGTACCGTCTAGGTATAAGTATTTTTTCTTTGCTATATACGGGATAGACCGTGTATCTAAGCAAAACTAGGACAAGTTTTTTGGTTTTTTCATGATTCTTTTGTAAACAACCGAAACGATGGAAAAGTTAATACTTTTATCATCCTAATTACCTAGTTTAATATAATATCAGAAAAAGAATCTATAAATGCAATAGCAAAACTCGAATAACTGAATCAAATTGCGCCTTACTTGGAATATATCAAGAGTTAACAATATGAAACGTTCTCACAGAAGTAATTCTGCGTGAATATCTAATGTTTTCATCTTACAGTGCTTACAAATTGTAAATTGTTTACGAGCGGCCGGGCGCGGTTCTATAGCCCCTAATAAATCTATGTGAAAAGTGGACTTATTCGTTACGTCACGTCGATACTGTTTAAACGCTCGCGAAATATCTATTCAATTTAAACCATTTATCTGTAAGTCATAAATTCAATTATTGGAAGATACATATGGTACAGAAAACCTACTGAAAAGATACTAGGTTCTGCACTCTCCACCCGAGACACCCTGTTAAGTGGTCAGTGGGGAGAAATTAAAATTTTTAATTACCCCAAGTGGGAATCGAACCCATTATTATCGTATATACGGTCAGACGCTGTCATATTGTGCCAAGTTGGACACAATTATACCCACCTATCTAATTTTTCTTAAAAAAAACGATTCATAAATTGCAAACTTTTATAAACATTATTTATTACTGAGTAGATTCAATCCCAAGTCTATATATAACACTGTGAAAAAAGACCTCAAGTTTGTTTAGTTAATGCCAAATGACAATAAAACAAAGCATGCAAATGAATTTCACATCAATATTAATAAAGCGAGTGATATATTCAACGTTGTGTTAGACAGATGGCTCGCAACACGCATTGCAAATTTTAATATTGCGACGTAGTCTACAATAATATTGACTTTATGTAATAGCGATACCTACTTATAATTAACAAATTACAACAAAACAAATAAAATAAATAAGTAAGGCGTAAAGCGTCTATCGTTTGACGGGAATTTCTTATAGACGAAATACGGACAGACTGAAAAAGTTATTTATGTATGTTATTCGTAGATTCGTAATAAGCATTTATAAGCAACTGTCCATCCATCAAGATATTTCTAAAGACAAAGCCGACTTCTCTAACTTGTGGACAATCAACAACGTATTGAAACTTATAAAATAATATTACACACATAAATAATAATCAACAATACACAATACACACATACATAAAATAACAAAACAACATAAAAAAAGTCACCTACAAAGAGAGCCAAAACAAAAAAAAAAAACAAAACAAATCTCCACTCCAGTATCAACATTGAACCGGCTCTACTTATAATTGAATTAAAATAACTATGAAGCTTTTAATTGTCAAAGCTTTAGTTTACTGCTAATAATCTCGAAGCGAAGACAAAATACACATTGTTAATGAACTTTACAGTTGCACAGCGCCAACGCGATTTAAACTCCTGTTTCCCTCGATCTCTTTTGTGACGATCTTATTTTTATTTGCGTTTCGCACTCTCGTAATCGGGCAAATTAATTATACTCCACTTTCACAACAGGTTCGCTTTTGCCACGGCGGACGCTGTGGAGTGTGCGCGTGGAATAATCATTATGTTTAGTATATTAGCTAACAGATTCGTATTGATATATGCATAAATATATATATAAAATTAAAGTTCATATTATTTTATTTATATAGCCTTAATTTAAAAAAGGTATATATGTAATAATATTTGGTTAATGTATATGTATACAATAAACAACATAATATTTTCATAAATTTAGCCCAATATGAAAAAAATAAAAATATATTAAGAATAATCAAATTTATACTAACAAAAAAAAACAGCAAATTTTCAATGGCACGCTCATACAAGCGATTTCATTAAGTAATTACGTCGCCAAATCAGATGACCGTGCCGGACAAAGGACTCCACTCGTTAACATCTCGATTGCCGTCGACTAACAAAGGGGTGTAGGAGTATAGACTGCAACGCTTTTACAGCACTCGAAATGGGGGATTGGAATAACTATAGGTTTTAGTCTCATAGGTAAAAAAACACACACTAGGTTCACTTTTCAGCGAATCTAATTCGTATAACGGCCCCCCGGCGCCGTGTCACACACACACACACACACACCGCCTCGTGTTATTTCAGCGTATTCGCATTCGCCTGTGCTATCTATCGTGAAAATAAAACCAATAGAATATTAAATCGTGCCCGTTTTGCCAACTTGGAAAAAGGAAAAGCGGCACGTTAGCGCGTATTCATTTGTCTGCAGCGTCTCTCGAAAAGCTTGGTCATAGTAAAAGTTTAAAGTTCAGAGAGGACGTCAGAATTTATTTGACTAGAGATCAACTCTTTGAAAACAGGTGATGTATATCGATGCAATGAAAATGCTAAACTTCTTTACTGATGTAGCAATATTCGTATTCATTCGACTGAGCCAAGGCAAAAAAAAACAACAACAAAATCACAAGCATGAATGAAGGTGCGAGTGGGCAGTGGCAACATTCAGAGCGGCCCACATTCTAAGAGATGAGATACACAAATAGCCCGACAAACGATAGCGATTCAATCTCATTTGGTTATTTAAAGTCGTATAGAGGTGTTATTGCCTCGTGAAATCCTAAAACGAAGCCGGCCTATCCGTCGATACCCAAAACTGTTCGCGAGCGTCCGACAAATACTGAGCTAGTTAACACTAGAAGTTGACTCGGTAAAAATTCCATTAGGCTTACGTTGAAGCGTGGTTTTGTCGCGTAAGAGGTAAGCAAAAATCAGTTTTATCACGGACGGGAACGAGCCGCGTTGGCGTGCAACACCGTAGTAGATGGCTGATAAGGGCGGTGGACGGTGGACGGTGGACGCCGTCGCATTCATTATTATTCAGTTAGCGCAGCAAATATTTTTGCGGGCACGTTTGTTTTATGAGTTTATCGCGGGCGACGTCAGAGAGCGCCGACAGGTGGCGCTGGCGAGTGCGACCCGCGCCCGCGATACGTGTAAACTGCCTTCAATAATTCATTCTAACTTTTATTTCCTCGCGCGCCCGACCGTGCCGTGCCAATACATAAATGTGTTTATATTTTTCGACAATGTCATATTTTCGTCCATATCGGGGCGATTATGGCTGAATCGCGAATGGGCATCGGGGGTTCCGTTCGTAGTTTTTCATTCAAAAAAAGGTTAAAAGTCGTGCTTTGCTTCTTTTAGCGGTTCTGAAAGTTCGTCCGCTTTGTAGTGTAGCAAGCGAGACTAAACTTTGTAGTGTCCTACTTTGTCTTTTCTAAAGCTTTTTGTAGTCACAGTGTTGCTTGTATTTAGATTAAAAACTGGAATCACTTCTTTTTAGCTTAAAATAACTCGGTGTTAATTATGTTGAAAAGAACATAATAACTACACGGGACACTCAAATAAATTCAATACCTAACTCAAAAATGAGTTCGGCATGAAACATCACTAAAGAACCTCATTCCTTGCGACGGAGACGCTCATTCAAAGTTGGCTCTTGGGTTTTACTCGGTTGAGGTAGCCAATTAGGCGAGCAAATAGGCGTTTGAGTTTTTATTGCCTTTGGCCGCCGACATTTCAGACATTCACGATTGCCCACGTCGACATTAGTATATGCTATACATATACGTGAAATAAATTTTAAAAAGTATCTAAATAAATTAAAAAGTAAACATTAGGCATTGTGTATTAACTTTAATTATAGAAAAGGAGGGATTTCTTTGTGACGGCGTTAACCTTGACATGAATAAGAAAATATTTATAATTTCTTGAAGGTTAATAATTTGTTTCGCTGAAAATTACATTATTCTTATATTACAGAAACAATTGAGAATTTGTTAAAAGGAGAAAGCAACTCAAAAACATAAATAAACTTTAAAAATAAAAACCCTCTAATGTAAGGCAAACTCAATCCGCATCCATAAAGCTATTTCGTTGTAATCTAACGTCTAGATTTCTTAAATTCAACAGAATTATCTTAAATGTCAGTTGCAATATTTATATTTCTTTCATAAAATAAACAATTTTATGAGTCGCATGCATATGTAGGATGCAAATGCTTAGAACCTTGACCTTATAAAAGTTTTATGTTAAAATAATTTTTTATCTTAAATCTTTATACGTTTCTTTCATAAGCTTTCCTCGAACTTTGAAATTACAATTTAAGTAACTATTCAAATAAGGCACGATGCCCATGAAAGCATGTTTATTTTAGTTTCACGCTGTAATCCGCATATAGCAGGGTAAGTATTGGAAAGTTAGTATTAAAATACTGTTCTCCACTTTCGGGTTGAGTGTCGAAACTCAAAGTCGCGTCTTTTTCTAAGTAACAAAGCAAAACAATAAATTAATTTATTTCCCCATATTGTAAATAGAACCCTCAATTGTCACGCTTAAAGTCGCTGCGCCACTACGCCACTACAGCCTCTGGAGCATATTCACAGAGATTAGTTTTAAAAATAAGTTTAAAGACGAACGTTATTAATAAAAATTATTTGAATTTAAATCCAAAAATGACCCACGCATACAAATATAGTGCAGTTTAAAATAAAAATGAATACTGAGAATTTACAACAAATAAAATTAATTATGAAATACATCGTCATATTTCACAATAATATATGTAGTCATCTAGATTTCCCCAAGTGACTCAGTTATTCAAAGTCAAAGGTTATAACAAGAAATGAGGTCAACTAAGAATTTCTATAATAACATCTAAATAAAAGATATTACATATATGTATATATATCATTCATTAAAATAGAGTAATTATCGACGTTATAGTATATTTTTGTCATTACATTAATATTTTTGTGGTTCCCGTGAGAGAAATCTATATTAAATCACTATTCTTATACCAAAGTGATATTAAAGCTCTTTTTCTTAGTTTATGTTTTTATAATTTCCTTTTTTTCTTTAAATTGTAATTAAAATAAGTTTCAAGGTTCAGTGGTGTAATTGAGGAACCAAGTGAGACGTCACTTCATTTCTTTCAATTTATGCTAAGCTTACCGAATACAAATAACTTTTTATTTGAATCGAATTTATTATTATAACATAAAGTAGACAAAAATCTAAATAATTTATTAAAACCTAGGCAATGATTTCTTTTAATATAAATTTTATTAAAAGATTAAACTTAAAATTAAGAGAGGCATAACGAAAAAATAACTTACCGGGTTTAGTAAGGGGTGTTTTGAGATCGTTGTTTGTTTGAGATAGCTGAGGATTCTCTTGCACCTGCGAATTTTCATTTAAATATTTATTTCGCTCCACTTCGTTGAAGTTATTAAGGTATTTCGTTTAAGTAGGAAAAAAATGAAACAAGAAATTATTGCACAAAACGCATTTAGTGGCTTCAGGTAATGAGAAATTAATGTTTAGACACTGCGTTCTTTATTTTCCGCTGATATAAGCGGAAGTGATAATAGATTTTTTTAATCTTTACGATTTTGTGATACGTGGCGGAACTCAACTCCGTGCTTTGTCTTGACAGAGAGCATTCAAATACAACGATTGAATGGTGAACTAACCACACATGCCCATGGTGGCAAATAAATAAAAATATTCATTTTCCCAAATATACAACCATCTTATTTGTCATCAGACGCAAAAAGGTCTTTTAATAATGAACAAACTAAACAAACATACTTGTAATAAGACACAAGTGTTCGCCTTACCTTATTGGTGAACGGGTTGAAGATGAATTCCTTTTCCAACTCCTTCCTAGGCGTCGCCGCGATCCCCGAGACCGGAGTTGGAAGTGATATCATCTCCTACGAAAATAATAAAATATTTATGTATTCACTACAACCATATTTTGCCTTACGTTTCAATATTACATTATTAGAAATTGAAAAGAAATATTTTATATCGTTATTCCTATATAAAAAAAAATAGGATAGTTTGAGAATTTTATAACAGATTTTCTTTGTTTTATTATTATTTTCGCCTATCATGATTTTAATTTTATAACTTATAGAGACGATTATACATAGAAAACCATAAATTTCTCGCATGCTATTGTAAAAAAACAACAATACAATTAAAGATAAGGGATAACAATCAATAGTGTAAGTGATAACGGAAGAATCGATAAGGTTCTATAATTAACTATGAACTCATGTTATAATGAGAATATAAAGTAATTGAAATCAAAATGTAATGGTTATTTAAAATCAAAATTCATAAATAATAAATATTATATAAAAAAATCTTTATTCAATTAGACTTTTACAAGGTACATAAGAATGTCAGTAATGTCAGTCGACAAGGTAGAAGGCTGAACTGCTTAGAATAGTATGAGAAGCTTCTTATTGAAGAATAATGAATAAAAGTAGTATTTGCTTTTTATATGGTCATGACCAGCACAATTATCAAGCTCAAAGTTCTAAAATATTAACTCTTAACATGTAAACAGAATACTCTCTTTACAAAAACGTTTCAACGTTTCAACTATTCAAAAACGTTTTCGGCGGTTGAATTCTATTGACTGGGATTTATCTAAACACAAAATAGTCAATATTTGTTTAAGGATATATCGATATTAATATTCTTCGATCTTCTTTGTTGTTAAAAAAAGATTAGTCTAAATTACAATATGATTCATAATAATTCGTAATAAGTATAATATGAGCTAACTCTGTAAATCTTACAATAAATTTATATTTTTACAGCGATATAACTTTTATTTATACAGCGATAAATTTTATAATTGTTTAAAATTATTATCAGCATATAAAAATTTGAGTTTTTCCGAATTTAGGAGAAAACAGCTTATATAGTCGGTATGCGATTGGTATATCAAAAGTTCAGGCCGTACCATTAACTTGTATGACAACCGTTGACAGGAAGGGTGACTCCACAAAACAACGGAGTGAACTTAATAGCGTGAACGTAATAGCCACGTAATAGTCGCAGAAGAAAATATTTACAAGACCGCCATCACCGCGAATTATGGATTTTATTAATCGAAAATTGAAGTTTTATACCAAACTTTTAAATATAGATACAAATAAAAAGGAGTCTTCTTACCTTTAATATAGTTTCTATTGGTGGTTGGCTGCTATCGATGTTATTCTGTAAATAAATGAAATATGATATAATATGTAAATAATATTAAATAATGAAAATTATGCTACGTATAACTTATCTAAGGATAAGGATTGTGGGCCAAGATACTATTTTTTTCGATTTTTTGCTAAATTCGCTAATACGGAAAATAAAATTATTTATTTCTCCGATTATATCCGAGTGATTAATGTAAAGTAAAAAAGTATTCTCAATAAATGGACTAATCAAAACAAAAATATTTTCTACAATTCGACCCAGTTAGTTTCTGAGATTAGCGCGTTATATCGAACAACTTCAATATAACATTTTATATTAGTAGGAAGTTAAATAAACTATAATTATAAAATAATCTATTCCCCTCGTCAATTAAACATAACAACAATAGCTCATCAATTAGCATGATTTATTTAAAATGAATCCTTGACATATAATATATAAGTAATATGCATATCGTTAAGTGTTTATAAATGAACGATATTAATTAATACTAATTCGCTATAACATGCTTGTACGTAGTGTATTTTCCATAAATTTAGATAACATTTTATATTGAGTTGTGATAACCGAAGCCGTAGTCCTAATTTATGAACGTTTCCTCCACTTTAACGCTGTATCTCCTGTATTCTACAAGCAAAAGCAAGGTAGGCAAACAAAGCCTAGTGCCAAGACACTGTACTTATTCTACTTTCTTCCTCTACTCTCTACCTGATACGATTCTGAGTGGCAAACAACGAAGTACTTATCAGAGCGTGAAAATTATATTCATCTCCTGATTGTGATTCGAACTCACAACCATTGCGTTGACAGTCAAACGCTTTCCCACTGCAGCACGATGACCGCAATTTGAAAATGTTGACACATTTTATCCATATTTACATTTAAATATATTTACTATAAAAGTTGCTATGTTTGAGTAAAGCGCGTAAAATGACGGAAAAAAGGTTTTTTATTTCAGAAACCATGTAAAACTTAGTCATAAGGAGTTATACGACCGTAAAAAACGAGCAAATTTGTAGAAACTACTGAATAAAACTATTTTTATGGAAACACGTGATTACTACTTTAGCAAGTCCTGACTATTAGGTTTGTAGGCAAACTGTTAGAAATACAGCCTTATGGCATTCGCAATAAGTTTGGATTTAGATTGAGAAATGCTACATCAATAATAGTTTTTAATGCGTTGACACAGATTTGTAATAAATATTATGTCGAATTCTGAGTTAACACATAATATCAGAATAAATTTAGATGCCAAAAAATCCTATTTATATTAAAAAGGTGAAAATTTTCGATAATAGATGATGTCCGTTCCACTTTCACACAA
The DNA here is from genome assembly GCA_018230445.1 of Heliconius hewitsoni. Lineage (NCBI taxonomy): Eukaryota > Metazoa > Arthropoda > Insecta > Lepidoptera > Nymphalidae > Heliconius > Heliconius hewitsoni. The sequence goes on along the minus strand of DWAN01000567.1, from coordinate 410 downwards.
AAATTACTTAACGGATTTAGATGAAACTTTGCAGTAACATAGCTTATACCTAGTTCAGAATAGCCCATAGGCCAAAATTTATGTAAGTTATATATTGTTTACACATTTCATTCTCCACTGTGCCACTGCGCTTTATAATTTTTATGTAGAAGTCCTACATCAAAAAAAATACAGTCCACCTATTAAGCATTTCGTTATTAATATTTATAGATATGTTTATATTTATTTCTATTGTGGTATACAAATAAAGTAATAATAATAGTAAAATAATGTTATTCAAACAAGAAGTATCATGAGGCCAGTCGTGGCGCAGCGGCACGAAGTGTGACTGTAAAACCGCCTGGTTGTGGGTCCCCGATCCCCACTCGAGGAGATGAAATATTTACTTAAATTTATATTTCCATTTCTTT